>JBBMOY010444445.1:0-11835 GCA_037951405.1 Platydemus manokwari | reverse complement strand
GCAACCTATTATTCTGTGAAGTCTCAGATATTGGTGGAAACATCAATCTCGAACTCACAGTCATTCACTTATATATAGTAATTATCGGTTGAAAAATCGTTGATTTACTATTCAATTATCACCAAACTAGTTTCCATCAAAACAGTTCACGAGTTGGTCTGCTAGAAAATGTTCTTTTATATCTTGTGCCTTGGCGGGTCTCAATTTTAGTTGCCAAAACGCTAATATTCTCCCAGTTGATTATTGAATTCTAAATATGGATAGATATTTAGGAAGAATATGATTGGCTGTTGGCAAGTGTTTTATCGATTCTGTGCCTATCGACCATTTGAGGGTTGTTTCTCTGGTTTCCGTGAATATTTTGGTTGTTTTTGTGATCCACCCGACAGTAATGTTGATGGCATCTATTATTCGTACAAAGTTAATAAAAAGGGGTCTTAAAATAAAAATTTTAATTTGTTGAGAGCATTCTCAAAATTTATATTGTTTATTTAATTATATTCTTTATAGCCTTTTTGAATTTTTTATTTAAGAACTTAAGAAGAGTTTAAGTTGTTTGAAATAAAATATTAAATACACTAGATATTCACAATCTACTAAAATTTGATTATTTAAAAAGAGATCAAAGCAGGTTAATCTGTAATTTATTTAAAATTAGCGATGACCCCTTTTAATATTAGAAGAAAATTGAGAGACACTCCCAATTTTTACAATTATTTTGTAAAAATAAGCAATGATATAATTCAACATGTCTAGAGTTAACTAACTCGATTTATAATTATGAAATTTATATTAAAAAAAGTCAGATAATCAGATAGAAGTGTTGTGATTAGAATAGTAATTTCGTTTAAAAATTATGTTTGCCCATATTATGCATCCTAAGAAGTGAGATATTAAGTGAATTATACGAATAAATCAAATATCACAATTATATGTAAAATTATTATAAAATTATCTCATCCGCTAAAATTTATTATTACAAAAATAAGTTAAAGAACCCCTTTTTAAACTTAACCCCATCATTCAATTAAATGACATTATATTTTTGATTATATTTTTTGTATAATTTTGACTTTTTTTGAAAGTTTTGATAATTTTAGAAGAACAAATAATTATAATCAGCTCGATGAAAATTAAAATTCTCAGTTTTTTATATAATTATACACACTAATTCTAATTCATCTTCAATAAAATTTTATTATAATGACATACTAAAAAATTAACTTATATTAATATTTACATTTGGACGATTTTGGATAATTACAAATCACAATATCATGATCTATACTAAGTTATCACTAAATATAATTATTATTCTTTTTGATGTTTTGTTTAAATATCTATTATTCTGCGCTGATATAAGATATTGTTATTTTCAAATGAGAAGAAATGCAGCTCCTAGCAAATTACTTAATACTTACAAAATGCCAAAAGTAAACTTAATTACATATAATATTGTAATTATTAAATATACAGCTAAGACATGTGGAAAATAAAGGTCAATTAATAATTACTGAGTCTAAGAATAATTGTAATTTTTAATTATTTCTGTAATTATTAGCTTGTATTCTATAGTAGTTCAAGAGAACTGTAATTTCAGTTATTTTAGTGTTGCATATGGTAAACCATCTAAAAAGAAGGTATAATCAATTTTAAAAATATTAATTATTAATTATTGAAATATAGCACAAAACCTGGGAAGGAGATGGTTTAATGATTTTACATGTAATTGATTTGAAATATATTTCTCAGGTTACATATCAGTGTCTGATTCAAATATAAAATTAATGTCTGATGAAGGCAAAGAGTAATTATGATATTTTATTTGCAAACATTAGATGATATATTATTATTAAATGATTATATAATTTTTTGATTTCAAATATTTTGTATTGCAATTTCTACGTTATTTCTGCAATTAATGTGTGATAGAATAGGATCATGTATAAAAAAACAGTTATCCAAATTAATCATAGAAGAAGGTGCTACGTTCTATATTGGTGGAAAATTCGTGGAAATTTTATCACCTGTTGATGAACCAAGTTTTGAACGAAATAATGTTGATATTAAGTCGAATAGCTATGATTTACCAAGTTAAGTATTTGGATATAATTAATAATAAAATATCAATCATTGTACAGAAATATCGTTTGTTAATAAAGAATACCAACCAGTATTACCAAACAGAAATAATACCAAAATAGGATCACACAGAATCATAGAGGAAAGTGATGATAGCAGTTGTAGTGTCGATTCCGTGTTAATGCCAAGGCCATCTGCTAATCATATCGTGAGTATCATTAATTGTATGAATGACCTACGAATTATTATAGTTCAAATACAATCAATCTTTCTCACCTGTTCGAGATGTTATATTAGATACTCGCTTAGCAACAAGAATGAGGCCACATCAAATAGACGGGATGATTTTTCTTTATGAATGTGTTCTTGGAATGCGTTCACATGGTGGTACGGGTGCTATATTGGCGTATGAGTTATTGATTTCTATTGATTTAATAATTTAAAACAATATAATTTTTTTTCTAATTACATAATTGTTTGTTATTTCGATGGTTTATTGTTAATTATCTAATAATTTTTGAATAATCGAAATATTTTTTATTATTTATTTTTTTTATTTGATTATAATTTATTTTTATTATTTAATTATTATTTATTTAATTATTATTATTTTTCATTATTATTTTGTTATTTAATTATTATTTAATTATTATTTATGTTTATTATTATTATCATTATTATTTTTATTATTATTTTGTTATTTAATTATTTATTTTATTTAATTATTATTTTTGTTATTTAATTATTAATATTTTTATTATTTAATTATTAATTTTTTATTTAATCATTATTTATTATTATTAAAATATTATACCAATTATAGAGATGCGATGGGATTGGGCAAAACCGTCCAAACGATAGCCCTTGTATGGACCCTTTTAAATCAGGCTCCATATGACAGTGGCTCATTTATTCAGAAATGTCTCATTGTTTGTCCAAGTTCTCTCGTTCTTGTAAGGAAAGATCATATTAAATTGATTTTTATCGTAATAATATTATTAATGGCTTGATACAAACTAGAACTGGAAATCTGAATTCGATAAATGGATTGGAAATAATCGTATCAAACCATTCTGTATCACCGGTGATACTCGTATTGAAGTAATGAATCTACGTCATTTGTAATTGATTTTTTATTTGTTTCATCAATCGGACCATTTTTCAGCAATTTACCACTCAATCTCCATCCAATTCTGTGCTCATTTTGTCGTATGAAATGCTCATTCGTAATCTTGATCTCGTTCAAGATTTATCATTTGATCTTATAATTTGCGATGAGGCTCACCGTTTGAAGAATTCTAATATCAAAACGTTTATGGTTGCTTTGGAATTTTTATTCTTTTTTTTTTTTTATTTTTTTTTGTTTTTTTTTTAATATTTTAATCTAGGCAGTCGAATCATTGAAAATTGCCGGAAGAATTCTCCTTACAGGTACACCTTTACAAAATGATATGGATGAGTTTTATGCTCTGGTTGAATTTGCTAATCCTGGTGTGCTGAATTGCGATAAGGAAACGTTTCGGAAACGATTTGTTAACCCCATCACTGCGGCCCGCGAACCAGGTGCATCTCAAGACGTCATTGATCATGGTCATGAGATGTCATTGATTCTGCAACGCATCACCCAACCGTTTATATTACGCCGTACCGATGTTGTAAATATTCGTTATTTACCACCTAAAGGTTGTCTCATTATTTGGTGTGAATGATTGAGCATATAATGATCAGACGAATACATAATCTTCTGTAAACCATCAACCATGCAGATTCAACTGTACAATGTCGTTCTCAAATCTCAAATTCTTCAGAAACATTTGGATTCTGAATCGGCTTGTGCTGGTCAAGGAGTGGAAGCACTATCTTGTATCATTCTCCTAAGAAAGCTCTGCAATGATCCAATATTGTTTATTAAACATGTTGTCGACAAAGAGAATACCAGAAAATCCTTTGAAAACAATCGAGAACGCACTTTGCTTGATGTGAGGCGATCTTTTAATATTCGATTTGGTGGGTGACCACTTATAAACTCAATTGGTTTCAATGATAGGGGATTGTTTTAAGATTTTAAGATATCAAAATAATCTATTAGCGAGTGATTGAAATGATTGATTAGAAATGATTAACATTTCATTGATGAACAATTGTGTGTGTGTGTGTGTGCGTGGAGGTGGTGAGTGATATCGATTGATAATTTTAGGTTAGATCGAGCATTTAATAGATTGTATGTTGAATTCTCCAATGTTTGTGATGAATTTGATTTGGTGCTCACTGATTGGTTTATTTGTTAGGGTGAAGAGATATAGTTTAGTTTGATGTCGATAACACCATCTCAGAAATGAATGATTATTATTAGAGTTTTTAATTTATCCATCAATTAAACATAAATGATCAAGGGATTCTTAGAGGGGAGTATTTTTCTATTTTTGGCACTCCCGTGGAGGAGTCGCAAATATATCTAAAGTAAATAGAATCTATTTGTTGATATTTTCTATAATGGCCACTCAAATCATTAATCTGTGATTAACACATAAATCATCCAGATATTTGCGTTAATTGTACGGGAATGTTTATCAATGGTATTTTAGGAAATTGTCAAGAATCTTGAATATTTAAGTGAGGAAAATAAAATGTGGCTCCATCTAATATCCGGTCATTATGATGTAATCGATGGTCAAATACATAGTGGGAAACTTTGGGTAACTGCTCAAATGTTGATGGCACTGAAACCTGGTGAGAAATTGGTGTTGGCATCTCATTTTACACAGGTGTGGCCAATTTGGTAGACATCTTTTTGAAATCAATGATTGTCATCGTTTCAGACATTGGATCTTCTTCAGAAGCTTTGTGATAATTTGGGGATGAAGATTCGACGTATAGACGGTCAAACAGCTTCCGGAATAAGGATGCGTATCGTTAATGATTTCAACAGAACAGGAGATAATTTACAACAGGAAATATTGTTGCTCAGTTGTAAGGCAGGAGGGGAAGGTTTAAATCTGATAGGAGCTAATAAAATTATTCTTTACGATTTGGATTGGAATCCGGCTGTTGATGCGCAAGTATCGATTGTTATTAAATAAATTGTTAATATTAATATCTTCGAAGACAATGGCTCGCGTTTGGAGAGATGGGCAAAAGGGACGAGTAGCTGTATATAGATTAATAACTACCGGAACTGTCGAGGAAAGTTTATTGCAGCGACAAATTGCCAAGCAACAATTGAGTACCAGCATTGTCGATCTCGCCAGATCCGATTCAAATCAGACCGCATTTTCCAAGCAAGAACTCAAAGACATTTTTACTCTTCACCTAGACTCAGCTGAAACATATGGCTCCTGGACCCATCAATTGTTGAATTGTAGATGCCATGACAACAATACTGGACATATAGATTATCCTAACGAAAAAGAAGTCCCAGTTCCCAGAGTTAGCGACAATTGTCAACTAGGTCTCAAACAGGTATGTCAATTCGCTTCAGGTCTCGTTTTTAATCAATTATAATTCCCAGATCCCACAACAAATTTCAAAGTCGAGTTGTGTCACTTCTCAATTGAACAGTTGGAACCATTGGATTGGGGAAGATATTTGCAAGATCACAGATAATCTTATACTCAACGCTACCGTGCAAATATCATGTGTATTTATGCGCACTGTCATGGCTAGTAATGATGAAAATCATTAAATACAACTTCTAGATAATATTTTATTGAACTTTTGGAATTTCAAGAACTTTTAAATAATAATAACATATAGTAAGACTATAGAAGTAGTAACAAAATAATAGGAAAAAGAGTATACAGAACTAAAAACATGTAAAATTAACTATTAAATGATTACTTAAGTCACAGAAATCAATGCACGATTTTAGTTTTTAAAACCCGTATAATGTCAAATAATTCATGTGTTAACATTAAATCAAGCAAATATACAAAGAAATCAACAATTCTAAATGGAAACTTCGAAAAATGTTTTTCTTTACAATCATCTTTATTTTAAATATCTAACTAAACATGGATGATATATGGTTATTAATTTTCAAAATTATTTCACATGTACAAAAAAACTATTTTAAAAATGTGAAAATTAGCTTTGACACACAATGGTCGATGCAGTGAGTTAGATCCAAAAGTTCTTCTGAGCAATCTTCAGAAGGCATTTTCGACTTCCCTCCATTGACTCTTTCAGTGCATCTATTCAAACTTTTGTTATATTTTGTACAATGATCTTGACATTCGGTTTTCAATTTATCTAACGGGTCTTCTATTTCCTTTGCACGAAATTAAAAATACCAAATTAATAAAAATCAAACCATTTTTTCTATGAACAATAAAATAGAAATTTGAAAATAATTCAAGATTAAATTTTATCTATTTTAACAAAATCGTTTTGAATTATCGTGTAACAATTTTAATATAATTGAATATATGATGATTACAAATTATAAATTTCAGAATTAAAGACCGTTATACGAAATTGTATTCCTATTAGAATAAAGTTCGATATCACTCAAACACGATGTTTCAGGTAATTTTATTTTTTACCGTTTGAAATTATAAATTAAAACTCGTAGTTCAGTTATGGAAAAAATAATTTCACACAATTAATAGATCTTGGTCTGAGTAATTACAACCGATTAATATAAAATTATATAATAAGAAAATAAAAAAAAATCCGAAAAATTGAATTCAAGCTTTAAAAGTTTAAAATTAGTGGGGTGTTTGATCCTAACTTATAAATATTATGATTATTTTTGTGACGATTTGATGCTAGAACATATATAATTGAAATTGTTCATTACTCTTGAAAATTCATTAACAGCATTTTCAAAAAACGAATTATCTGTACCTAACAATTTCTAACCAACTCCATTTCATTAATTAAATTTTACAAATAATATCATAAAAATTCATCTCTTAATGTTCTCAAATATATTTAAAAATTTCCTATTTATTCATTTAGATTTCTCTGGTCTCGGCTTCTTAAACTTTCCTCTCAATTCTCTTAATCTTTGCATTTCATCTTTAAAATCCTGATGTTCATCTCGATAAAGACCAATTTTCCTTAAATGCTTAAAAATGATATCCATCTCTTCATCAGGAGGATACCAATTGGCCAATATTTGTGGTCGAGGCTTTTCTCGAAAAAGTTTGACAATCTAAATTGTATTAATATTAATATAATGAAATTACAATTTGTACTTTTGAAATGTGTACTAATTGTGTATACCCTACGTCCATAAATATTTTCCCAGAAAGTTGAGCTATTTTTTTAGCATAATTGGAGGCCATAAAATTATTAGTAAAATAAATGCTAACGGATAATTTTCGGTAAATTTAAAAAACCACAACAGAATAAATTTGAATATTCCTTTAAAACAAAAGATATTGAACTACATAAATTATGAAGGTTAATTTTACAGTCAATTTATTAATTCATAATTTTTTTTAAATGTTAAATTATAATTTTTGATTAGAAATCGTTATTCAATCCGAAATCTATGACACTTAAAAATAGAAAACTGTAATGAGAAACATTAGACTAATAACTGAACTTTTTCTGGTAGTTTTCTGTAAAGCTTGAGAACAACTGCTCATCCTAAGCGGCATTTTAATTTTTACATTATATTTGTTATCGTTGAATGCTTTTCTCACATTTCAGAGAAAGACTTTCTTTTTAAAATTATCCATAATTATATTTTAAAATTAAATATTTTTTTTAATTTTAACCAATAGAATTTTTAATTAATATCTTATTTATTAATTATTTCTTCATTATAAATATAAGAATATTAGAAAAAACAAAACAATATTTTTTAATGGCATTAAGTAGTAAATACCCAATAATAAAAATGTTGCACGAGACAAGAAAAGGAAAAGTTTATACAGCTATAAATAAATCTTCGTTGTATAGACATCACCGAACAGTGGTGATTAAAACATTTAATAAAATATATAAAAATTATTTCGTTGACATTTCAAATAAAGTACCCAGAGAAATTTTTGTTAACAATCTCATTCAAAAGAAATCCATTTGTCCATTAATTTTGAACACTTATGACTTAGAGAAAGAATTTGTGGTCGTTATGGAACATCTACATGGTGATTGGATTGATTTGCTTGACTATTTGAATACATCAAAAAAACAAAATGCCATCAATAAAATATATAAGAGTATTCAAAAAAAAATTTTCAGAGTATCCGAACATACTGAGACACAAAGAAAAGAAAAGAAAACAATAAAAATATTTAAGAATGTTGTGAAAGCTGTAATTGATTTGTCAAAAGAAGGAATTTATCATCTCGATATAAAACCGGAAAATATCATGATTAATCGAAAATCTAAGGAAGTCAAAATATTGGATTATGAGGATGCACTGATTGATAAAATTAATGTCCATCCGAAAACTAATAAAAGAGCTGGAACTGTTGGTTACTTGAGCCCAGAAGTCCTCAGTTATCAAGAATATGATGTAAAGAAAAGCATGGTTTATACTTTAGGGTGCCTGTTATTCACTTCTATTGAAATCAAAGATGTTGTTGAAATTGATGGAACCAGATTCAAATTTAAGATAACATCAAAAGAAGCTCAAGAATTTATCAACAATTGTGTTTGTCTTAACATAGAGAAACGATTTGAATTTGACAATCTGTTAAATGAATCGTTTTTAAACTGATTTAGAATATATATGTGTATTTTTATAATTGAATTGTTAGCTTTTGAAATTTTAGATCTTATGATAATAATGATAATTAGATACTGTTATTAATATATGATATTCCCCGAAACTGGCCAAAATGCACAAATTTTCAGAATTAAATTTTATGATTAGGCAATTTAGTTAATTACGGCGAAGTCTCTAACAATCTCTCCGCATTCTTGAATGGCATGTCATTATCAATATCTCCCGAACTTTTTCAGGTTCCCCTAAGAGCGCTAATTTCGGCGTGGTTTAATAATATTTTAAACAAATTCTAAACAACACCTATAATTTAAATGGTATGATTTAAAATATAAAACATTTTACAGAAAAATCAAATTAAAGCAAAAAGCTGTCGAGTGCCATTCCTCAACATCTTCGGAACACCACAACTTGCACAATACGTTTTTGTTATAAGCTGAAATAAAACAACTTAATTCGATTAAAAAATAATTTTAAACACCGAAACATGAAATAAAATATTAAAATAAAATATTAACAACATACTTAATTTAAACAAAATCTTGTTTATGCTTTATACGATAATTATAATTACGATTATAATTATAATTATAATTATAATTATTACTCGTAGCTCAATTTGAATAGGATTTCCTCAAGTTTTCGTAGTCCAACGTGATCTATTTTGCTTGGTTTTTCTCTGAATTTTTTAGAAAAATTGTTCTCTAACGGATTTTCTAGATTTCTTTTAGTCCTATCTGTCTCTGACCCGAGGCACTGATGAGGCCATGGAAGGCCGAAATAGAGCACTATCCATTGCAGCATAAAATGAAGGCCGAAAAGGGACTAATTTTCATCAAAATTTACTTTTTAAAATATTTTTCCCACTTAACAAAGCTTTATTCAAATGAAAGCCCACAGATTAAATAGTTGTGTATTAGTTCATTATTATCCAATAGTACTCCTAAGCACAAATTTTTTGGCACAATTTTTTCAGCTGAATAGTCGGTATATATCACAAGCACATTCATTACAAGGCACATTCAATTCGGTTGATTTGCAAGGAGCATTCACGGTATTTAATTACTAATCACATTCATCTATTTTGTTAGCATTTTTCATCAATATGAGATTTATTGTAAAATCCATCTAATTCCACTTGTTGGGCACATTGATTTTTCAACATTCACAGTTGAGTGCCATTTCAGTCTTCTACGGCAATTATTATGATCTTCGAAACACCACAGCTTTGCTTCTTTTAAACTTATGTATTAAGCATTCGGTAGATATATATTTTAATTTATTCCGTTATTTAATTTATTTACACGTTGCGAGGATAATAGCGATAACAGTTTTGATTATGACCAAATAAAGTGGATAAATTTAAAATAACCACAGATATTTGAAAAATGATTAACAAAAAAAATAAAAATAATAAATATCTTTCAATAGATAAAATAATGAGATACTTTTTTAATTTATACACAGATGGCTATAATCTAGAATATATTAAGTGCATGAAGAACTGAAGAAGAATAGAACAAAACAAAAGAACAATGACTTGCTACTTTGATATTATTTTAAATATTTTATGAAATCCACTCTATTCTAACGAAATAAAAATATTTAAACAAGGAAAAAACCATATTTTCCAGACTTCAAACAAACACATAGGCAAATCTTAGCCCTCGTAATCGAAAGAACAAGTACTATTTTCAAAAATCCTACCTTAGGAGCCAGATCTTTGTGGAATCATCAATCATCTCTTCTAACGTATCATACTAAATTACTGAATCGATAAATTATTGTCGAATTATTCTCAATCATCACCGAATCCCGAATTCAATTACTAATATTCCACCAGTTTATTAAATAAATTTCTTAACATCGGTAGCTTTTACTGAGCTCTCATTGAAAAGTATATTGTAATTTTATTGATTTAAACATAATTAAAATCGGAACAACAATTAAAAAAATGACAATTATTTATGACATGCCTTACAACTTACTGTCGAGATCTTAATAATTACACAAATTGTGCATTTGCACCGTTAAATTTATAGTTTTCGTCTCGGTAGACGTAATAAACTTGTATTGAAACCGATACTCAACTCCACACATTTATTTATCAACTGACAGAGTCCAGCATTTCCAATTTCCAGTATTGGAAGCAAATTCACTTGCTGATAACAAAATAAATAACTGAGATACAAGTCTCATTCGTGTCTCGGCACAGTAAATGAAGAAATTCTTAAGATAACCATTTATATATCGAAAAATAATCCAAAATCCAGCATCGATTATATTGTTGAAGAAATCCCGGCTAGAATAATAACAAATTATGAATCAATATCGTTGTTAGATTAGCATATTAAATTTAGAAGTCAGATTAATAACAAATTATGAATCAATATCGTTGTTAGATTAGCATATTAAATTTAGAAGTCAGTTCAAAGTTATTTTCTGAAATAACTAGATTAAAATAATCATTTTAAAATGGTCTAAGAAGCCAGATGATTAGCAGAAATATAATTTTGAGGATCGAGAAAAATTTTAAAAACTCATCTGCTTAAAAATTTACAGAAGTTCAACGGCTGGTTTTCCTTTAGCATGCACGACAACTTAAACCTGATTTGTTTACTTGGTAGTGTGTACGAAAAACAGCACCCGTATTATCCCAGCATGCATACAATAATATTAATATAAATATAACGAAATTAGATTTTTATTTATAATAATCTACTGATAAAAATGACAGAGGAAGTAAATTATTTAAAATAAATTTCATATCATAAATATGATATCATATCAATTTTTAGGCTGGACAAGCAAGTGGCAAAAGAGCTCAAAGAGCAACTTCGAATGTTTTCGGAATGTTTCCTCAACAACAAATTCAGGAATTCAAAGAAGTAAATTTTCGAGCGATTAATATTTAATTTAATATTGGATCCAGGCTTTCACGATGATTGATCAAAACCGAGATGGATTTATTGATATCGAAGATTTGAAAGATATGTTTGCATCTCTTGGTAGAACACCATCGGATAATGAATTGAAAGAAATGCTCAATGAATCTCCGGGACCACTGAATTTCA
>JBBMOY010444444.1:0-18339 GCA_037951405.1 Platydemus manokwari | reverse complement strand
AATAATTGAATGATCTGAAGCTTTTCTGAAGTAACACATATTTTCAATTTATTAATTTGATTATTTATTTATTTATTAAACTAGTTATTGATTAAAAATATAATTTTTAATTTATTTATTGTTTAAAGTTATTCCTATCGATTTAATAATTATTGATTTATGCAATCACATTATTGATTAATTTAATTGATTTTATAAATTATTTGCTAGATGTAGTTGAATAATTGAATGATCTGAAGCTTTTCTGAAGTAACACATATTTTCTTTTTGTAATTGTTTATTTTGTTATTTTAATATTTTATGTTTATTGAGGAAATGGTTTTCATAAAATAGTTCGAACAAACATTTTATTTATGTTATTTTCATTTTATTTGTACATTTTGAAATTATTGATTCCATTATTGATATCCAATATAGAAGTTAGAAGTTCAAGAATGAGGCGGAGAAAACGCATGTTACGGTAAGCATGAAATATTTTCCAGGAAATTTCAAAGAATATGAATGAAACAACACAAATCAATTAACTTATTTATTACTGCGAAAATCTAAAATAAAATTTTAGTGATGAATAATAAAGTTGAAATGAAAACAAATGTCACCGTAAAAAAAGAAAAGAGGATCTCTTTAGTTATTCAATCCATTTGGAATTGATCGCATTCTTAAATTGAAACACCACTTGACTGACTTGAAACTTTTTCTATTTTCCTCGTATAGATTTTACTAGCCATCTCTCTCTCTCTCTATATATATATATAGAATCTTGCCGAGTTGCGTTAATTAAAAGTTCAACTTTTGCTAGGAGTTTGAGCTACTTTCGCTCATGGTATTTACTGTTACCGTCACATTTATCTTGCCGCTAACTGCCAAATGCATCTTTCTACCAATACTTATGATTGGATTGAATAATTGAGATTAACCACCAGACAAATACTAAATTTATCAAATTCTTTTATCATGAATTAGCGTTCAGATTGCTTATCCATATCTGTCTAATTGCTTTTTAATTTACCAAAACTATTGATCTTAAAATTTAAAATTGCTCTATTTCTTTCTGAATAAACTCTTTTTTCTAATAAGTTTGATTAGCACGAATACCGCATATTAAATCCCAGACAGTCTATAATAACGAGTATCTTTTTTTAATTCTTATCGCTGTTCATATGGGTTATGCGAGAAATTTTATATGAATTAAATTTCAATTTAATTCAAGAAAATTTTAATTCACATTCTTTTCAAATTTTATTGAGATTTAATTTTAAATTTATAAAAATTAAATTAATGTAAAATTAGAATTATTTGTTTAAATATTTGGATTTAAAATAGATTGATTGTGTCGTGACTTTTTTGTTTGATTTTAATGTGTGATTTTTAAAATAGTTTCGGCTAACATGTAATATGAACTGCAATGTGCTCTAGAAATGATAAACTATGTCGTAGCAGTTGTAACATGGCCTAATCAGCACTATCTTAAACAAATCCAAAATAATTTTTTCTTCCAAATCATAAAATTCCAAATATATTTTTAATTAATCCATTTCCCATACCATTTTTCAAAATACCATCCTCGAATTACTAATCTAATACAGTCATAATCGAATTCCAAACGAATTTATCATATTTATGTCTCTTATAAATAATGAAAAAAAAATTTTTTTGCAACGATAATGTTGATTCTTCTATTTTCGTTCTTCAAAACAAGTGAAAATTTGGAGTAACTTGTTGGCTTTCCCCTATATTTGTGATAAACACTTAATTCAGCATCATCGTTTTTTTTAAATAAAAATGCCCAATTGATTTTCAGCATTATTCATTCTTGATGCTAACGGATGTATTGAAGTCCTGCAGAATCTCTATTCTGAGATTATTAATAAATGTCTTTCTTCATTGTCTTCCATTACTCTTCTGATAAATCAAATTACTTCTCTGTACACTTCAATTATTGTTATTATTAATTATCATTGATTCAACACCAATTAAAAACTGTATGCAATAAAAACAGTTCAGGTTATTTTGATTATCTATCTCATACTGTTAATACACATACTTGAAGAGTCCATATTTTAGTCAGTAACTTTGTTTTGATTTTAGAGTCAGGTGATTACGAGGATTGTTGCGCTCTACAGTCGGTAGACCCAACATTTTGGTGAGCCCGACGTGATCAGGAATCACTAAGGTGAAATAAAAAGAAAAGATGAAGAAGAAGAGAAAGTTATCTTTCTAAGAGAAAGGTAATCTACAGAATCAGAAGAGAAGGTTATCTTTCTAAGAGAGAGGTAATCCAGAATCAGAAGAGAGGTTATCTTTCCAAAGGTTACCCATAGACTGTTGTGATCCCGAATCACTACAGGAGAAATTAAAGGGTGGGCTTCTTTTTAGTGAGAAAAGTCGTTTGATAAAAATGCTTACTTCTAAGAGAAGGAGCTTATGAGAATAGAAAAGGAGGCTTTCCAGGAGAAAAAGCAACTCAGAAGAAAACAAGACGGCCTAGTTTGAAGAGAAACAAGCTAAGAGGATTAATAAACAGACACTGGCGTCTTCTGGTAAACGAAATGCGCCAGAAGATAGTTGACAAACAAGAAGGACAACGAGACAGAAACAACTTGACTTAGAAAGTCAACGAAAGGACAGAGAAATACCATATTCGATAGCACCAGAAATAGAAAACTTAGCAGGATTCTTAAGAAGAATGGGAGACGAAAGCCACTCTTCACCAAGCAGAAACGGTTTCGATGACCATGAGTGTCAATCAAGAATGATGATCAGCGGAAAATTGCCTGTAAAGACTTATGCACGAGACCCCTTGGAATCTACGGATTTCATGGCGGAGTATTATGAAATGGCCAGAGCATACGGTTATGATTCAGATACCATGTATCGCAGATTACTCATCTACGTAACAGGAGTGACTAGGAACATCTATAATCAAGTACCAGAAATGAAAAATTGGGCAGACTTGATGACGGCATTAGGAAACAGTTTAAGAATAGGCGACGTCACGAGACTTCGCAAGCAACAATTAATGCAGATAAGACAGAATAAATAAGAAACGGTAGGTGAATATGCTTACCGATTGTTAAGAACCGCTGAAAGGAGTATATGGGCCACGGGAATTGTGGTCCGCAAAAGTAAAAGAAGAAATCACTGACCGGTTATGGTGCGGGATGAACGAAGCAATTAGAGTACCATTAACGGTATTTGAATTTAAAGATTTTGAGGATAAGAGGGATAAAGCAATGAAAGTTGATTCGAAGTGAATGGGACGATGAGCTATCAGATGAACCAGGTGACCAATCGGAAGAATAAAATGAGTTAATTAGAGAAACTATTGGTATGGTATCAGAACAGGGAGAGAAAATGAAGCAAATTAAGAAGAATTTAAAGCAAATAGCTCTAGAGGGAGTATCCAAGGATCAAGTAGAAGATATCTTAGATATAATTAAGAATAGAATCCAGTATTATGTAGAATGCTGGCCAGAAGCAGTAACGATATTAAAGAAAATAGGGTCCGAGATGGAACCCAGTGAAGATTTGGTAACCATTAGATTTAAATGGCCAAAAGGAACAATAATAGAAAAAGAATCTTCTCTCGGAATCAGAAGGAGAAAACAGATATATGACAAGACGGTCGAAGAACTCAAGACAGAAATAGATACCAATAGAATGCGTCGATGATACCGAAATGATACCCAGAGCAATAGAGATTCTCCGAACAGCGTGCAACGATGCCTTTACCACAAAGAAGTTGAGAATTGATGAGAAAACGACTCTCATAGTAGAAAAAGGCGTAATAAACACACAAATCATAATTGAAGGAGGAGAAATTAACGGTGATGGTCTATGTACTGGACGAGCGGTCAATAGAGGAAAATGTTATGTCAATAACATAGTTACTATCCATGATTATGAAACAGAATAAAGGGAAGTAGAAGAAGTTTTTGATGAAGAATCAGGATCAATGTTATCTTATCCAAACTGTAAGCAACTTTAGTATATGAGGTAAGGCCAATGGAATGTCAGTTAGCGTATATAAGCACAGCTGAATTCTTCCAAATAAAAGGAGAAATAATTAAGGACTCAATACGGGATTCGAAAGCCACCTTGAAAGAAGGAACGGCAACACGAGGATTGGAGCTAGAAGGAACCCCAATAGCATTGGTTAGCGTAAACAAGAAAGAAGGCATGAGATTTTTTCGAAAAGAAAAGACGATAATGTGCAGGAGAAGTATCTACCACATGAATAACTCAGGAATATTAGTATCAAAAACAGAAATTGATCAGGCCAAGAAGGTCAGAACAGCGGATATCAGGAACGATATCCATGTTAATAATAAGATGGATTATTTGTATCACATAATTCAGAATAAAATCCAGGATGTCTATTATGACATGATTCTTAATGATTGTAGACTCAATAGGGAAATATTGAGAAATAGGTTTTCGATATTAGTTAATAATCCAACGTTGGTAGCACCAATGCTGTTACCAGAGAAAGGAATTTTTGCTAGAATAATAGGCGAAGCATTATATAGTTATAAATGCAATGAGATAAGGGTCTCATTAAGAACACAGTTAGAATGTAATAATGAACTACCTGTTGTCTATAATGGAGAAAATAGATATTTAGAACCAAAATCTCGGATACTGGTGAATAAAAATGTCAAAGCAAAAACGACGCAGTGCAACGGTATGTTGGCACCGCTTTATAAATTTAATGGAGCATGGTACAAGAAGCCAAGCAAGGAACCAACAAACAAGGTAGTTAATTTAGAAATAAATTTAATGGAGCATGGTTCGATTACGAAATCATTGAAGATAAATTCAAAAACCAACTTGGCAGATAAGAACAGGGTTGCGCAGACCGGATAACCGAATAAATATGGTACATGAATCAAACCACAGTAAAAGCTTTATTAAAGTAAAAGTTAATGACTACGAGATGGTAGCATTAATAGATTCGGGAGCAGATGTATCAATTATCTCACACGAAATGTTAACTAAGGAAGAATTAAAGCCACTTACGGGGGTAGGCTTGTCTAGAACTGTTACAGGAGAGAAAATTGCATTTGAAGGCAAAATCATATGCAAAGTACAATAAGGTGAATATAAGTTCACCCATGAATTGAGAGTAATGGAAAATTGTCCTTACGAAGTTTTAATTGGAATGGATATCTTAGCACAAATGGACGGAGTAGTATTTGACTTAACCACTTGCAATTTAATCACAATGAAAAGGAATCGAGGAAAAAGAAAACAAGATGAAGCTTACGTAATAGAAACAGTGATAATAGCAGAGCAATCAGAAGTAGTATGCTTCGTGCAGACAGATATGAAAGGATCCGAACTAATGTTGTTTGAACTAAACGAACGAATGGCCAAGGAATTTAATGTTCAGGATCAAGTATTGCAAATTAAGAACGGGAAAATACCCATTCGAATAGCTAATTTTGAAGAGAGAACGAGAAGACTGAATGAAAACTTGAAGAAAAATTTACTTTATGAATTTAAGAAGTATCACGATGTGTTCGCTAAAAACGAGTATGATTTAGTTAAAAGTACTGTGAGATATTTTATATAAATTTAATTAAAAACAATTTCAATTCACATTTTATTCAAATTTTATTCAAATTTAATTTAATTTTATAAAAAATTAAATTAATGTAAAATTAGAAATATTTGTTTTTAAAATAGATTGATTGTGTCTTGACTTTTATTGTTTTATTTTAGTGTGTTGTTTTTAAAATAGTAGCGGCTAACATGTACTATACTGAAACACAAGATTATATTAACAGATCCAACGCCATCAGACAGCGACCATATTGAGTGCCATACGCCTTGGAAGGAGATGTGGATAAAGAGGTCCAGGAAATGTTAAGTAATGAAACTATAAGAGAAAGTTCATCACCATGGGGATCACCTTTTTTGTTGGTAAAGAAGAAAGATGGAATCCAAAGATTTTGTATAGATTATAGGAAGGTCAACAAAGTGACTAGAAAGGATACCTTCCCGTTACCAGTAGTAGACATGATGTTTGACAGGTTAAAGAGAGCAGTGATATTCTCAGTCATAGATCTGCAGAAAGGATATCACCAAGTGGAAATGGATGAAGAAAGCAGGGAAATTACAGCTTTTACAACGGCCAAAGGACTACATGAATTTCTTAAAATGCCGTTTGGATTAACCTGAGCACCTGCTACATTTCAAAGGATGATGAACATTGTGTTAATGGATATATCCCATGCACTGGTATATCTAGATGATATAATAATCTTTTCAGAAGAAGTGGAGAAGCATATCGAAGACATGGTGAGTGTCTTAAAAAGATTAAGGTGGACAGGCTTGAAGATTAAACCTACCAAATGTGATTGGGCTAAACCAGAAGTGACATAAGTTGGACACTTTGTCTCTAGAAACGGAATCAAACCAGATCCGAACAATGTAGCTAAAGTACAGAAGCTTCCAGTGCCGAAAAATATTAAAGAAGTAAGACAATTTTTAGAATTAGCAGGATATTACAGGAGATTTATTAAAAATTATGCTATAATAGCAGACGCACTATATGATCTGCTAAGAGGAGAAAAACTGAAAGCTAAGAAAGCATAAAAAAAAGTTGGATGAAATCATTTCTGAGCAAGAAGTAGGAAAGCTTCAAATGATGAAACCCTTTAAATGGGAACAGAAATAGCAACAAGCGTTTGAAACATTGAAGGAATGTTTAGTAAAGGCACCCTAACCGGAATTACGATACCCAGACATGAATAAACCATTGTTGCTTATGACAGACGCTAGTGGATATGCAATTAGAGCAGTACTAGCAAAGCAAGAAGAAGGAGAAAAGGATCATGCGACAGGCTACGCCAGTAGAGGTTTAAGGAAGCATGAAAAGAATTATGCAACCATAGAAAAAGAAAAGAAAACAGGAAGAGCAAATGCTAAAGCAGACGCTCTATCGAGAATACCTCAAGAAGAATAAAGAAGAATTAGAAGATGCCATAATGTCAATACAGACAAGAAAAACCTTGACAAAGACAGTGGAAAATAGTGTGTTCGCAGTACTACACAAGAAAGGGGGAAGACCCAGAAAAAATGTAGGGCATGCCGAAGAAGCAATCACCGTAGAGATAGCATTTAAGGCAAGACAATTAGAAGATGAGAAAATTAAACAGCTGATAAAGTGTGTAGAAGGAGAAGAGGTTCCCCCGAACTAAAAGTTCACTGGAGAACCCATGGAACAAATTATGTAATAAAGAATGAAGTATTAAAATACAAGGACAATAGAGGGGAGAAAGGCTCGTACACTGCGGAGAAAGTGACGCCTACTAATTTACAATTAAAAAGAAAAGGACCGGCTGAACCATTGATAGTCCATGCAAATAGATGTAAGCGAGTAACAGAAGTAGAACCGAGCCAACATGCGCTACGTTCCAGGACAAGAACAGTAGAAACAGTAACTACCGGAAAAGGAGTGAAGATACACAAATGGTTTTGGATGCCATTGTGTATATTGGCATTGATACTAACTACGGAAGCGAAAAAGAATTTAGAGAAGAATCCGAAAATGTCCGAATTCTACTTCGAAATAGAGGCACAGAAAATCACAGCGCATAAAAATGGTCTTCCTCAAAACTGTGCAGTAATCTCTCAATTTTTTTTAAAAAATTGTGGAAAATAATCGAATATTTGTTTAGAAAACATTAAGAAAAGACTATTTACAAGTAAATGAGACAGTTAATGAATACCTTCCCATTTCCGTTCATTTCCGAAGATCCAGGCATTATAAACGAGTCAAATGGTCTACTAGTATTGTCATATGTATAAGCAAATACTATATAACTACTGAGATGGCTAGCGGATTGGATACTTCCGATAAAGACTTGGTGGTTAGCCTAAGTTTTCGTAAATTTCGGTTATAATTTGATTACATGAATAAAGCTCCTACCTCATCATATTTCACTCTATTGACTTCAGCATTGTTCGACATTTTCATATGTATTGGAAAAATTATTCTCCTCTTGTTGTCTCTGATAAACAATTCTGGAAGAAGTATTGTGTCCACTTCGACAGAGATGATGGCAACATCAACAGTGAACACAGGTTTTCGCAGAAAAGCCCCTAGTAAATCCAATAATATATTATACTTATGAGTAGTTGTGTGGAGAAAAGTTGAGTAATGGTACGAACATGTGCAGCTGTGTCTACTTCCGCATTGCATTGGTGGCAAATAATATTAAGTACCTTTTTTATACTCGATATTCTAATTAGAGATTTTTACTCCAATCACATGTTCCAAATTTCCAAATATTATCAGGAATAAAATTAGCTTTTATAAGCATAATTGATCAGGAAGACTGAGAAAAGTAAGAAAATAAACGACGTTACGACATTACGGTGTCTATCGTTTCGCATGAACAAGCATCACACAATTATGCAGAATTCTTCATACATCTATTTTCTTTTTATCATTAAAATCGTAAGTCACATAATCATCAATCATAACAATTTTCAGACACATCTAATTCAAATAAAATTTACAGTCAAGACTGTTGTATCGCATCATACTACAATTCTTGTGAACCTTTGACCACCAAGCCGCACCAGCATTTAAATACGGAGGGTTCAGTGTACTCAACTTTCGTAACAACTGATACTACGTCAAGGACTGCCATCTACCATTTAATGGAATTGCGATTTAAGCTATGATAACAAGAATCTGAATTATAACGAATGGATTGAAAATTTTATTATTGTTATTAG
Organism: Platydemus manokwari; assembly: GCA_037951405.1. NCBI lineage: Eukaryota > Metazoa > Platyhelminthes > Tricladida > Geoplanidae > Platydemus > Platydemus manokwari. The sequence continues at coordinate 9,588 of JBBMOY010444444.1, read as the reverse complement.
AATCTTCTTAAGCATGTTTTCATCACGATTTTTATCCACTGCTTTATCTAAAGTAGATCTAAATCTTTTAACCATATTTTCAATGTTGATCGATTTGTTGAAATAATATCTATAAAAACTTAATCATAATTACAAATCACCTTTTTGTAACAAAACGTATGTTATAAAGAAAAATACAAAGCAACACTTCATCAGTATTATTACTGTTAGTATTATAACTATTACAACATCACAGCGTTACATAATAAATATGGGTCATGAAATAAAAGTATCTGTAGCAGTAGACCAATAAAATACGAAAGCCTATGATTTTCATATTCACTTCCATTTATTGATTTAATATAACGTGCTTTTATCTTTTTTCTAAATCAATGTGCGTTATTTTGTACAAATGCTGGCACTATTGTAAGCTGTGACAAAAACATTTTATCGAAATATTTCAATAAAATGAAAATATGCATAGAGATCTTTGATGTTGGGAAATGAAAATGAGCGGCTCAAGAATTTCAATTATTGGTCAATTTAAACAAAACTTTTATGAAAATGAAATGGAAAATGTAAATTCCATGAATATTTAAACTTTTAATGATTATGTCTCAATATGTTTATCTATTTCAATAAAATATTGATTTTAGTTTTATTTATTTATGAATTAAAATATTAATTGATTTAAAAGTGCCTGTTATTTATTTATTTATTCATCATTCTTTGCATTTTAAAATTTACTTAAATTTATCTCTAAAGATTTAATAATCATTTGTTTATTCAAGCATAATGATTATTCTCATTAATCTTATTGGCTAAAGTTAAAAAATAAGGTTCTAAAATAAAACTTTAAAATTTTGAAGTGCGGTGCGAAAATCTATATAGATTATTTAATTTTAATTCTTTAATAACATTTTGAATTTTTATTCAAGTACTTGAGTGAAATCTTAGTTATTCAGAATCAAATAATACATGCACAGGATTTTTAAAATCTCCTAAAAATTAATTATGTTTAAAACGGGTCAAAGTAGGTCAAAATAAAATTAATTGAAAATTAGCGAGGACCCCTTCTTTGAAAATTAGAAGCAATTGGAATGACATCGAAGATTTTTAGAGTTATTTTATAAAAATGTGACTTCTAAATGATTGAGAAGTGCCAGGAAGAAGATACTTGTGCTTTCTCTCAAAATAAGTATATTAATATCTATCTAATAGATTGGATACATAGATCCCAAATTTGTCGATGTTGTAATGAAATGAAGATTTGAAAGTGCCACAAATATATAAGTTTCGGAATTGAAATAGAGACTTGGCTCAACAATTCCGCCTTGTCCTTTTTCGACATTCTGGATAAAGTATTTTGGTGCACGGGTTCACAGAAAGAAGTTATATTTAAAAATATCTTATGTTTACAAATCCATTTGTAAACTAATAAGCAACAAATATTGGCAATTTTTATAAAAATAAAGCCAACAATTTAAAATTATTTATTGAGATACAACAAAATTTGTAGATTCCTTGCCAATGAAGAAATATCTTAGCATTGAAATATCATTGAAGATCCAGATATCGTCGTATATATTTGAACAATTTAAAATTATCAATATTTTCCTTGGGTGATTATTTATGAAATTATTTTTATATTTGATTTTAATTGTCAAAATTAATATTTCTATTAATAATTAGAAGTGACGTTTCAAAACTTTGAATGTGCTTCTTAAATCTAATAAGGATATTGCTTATATGGAACCATTGAAAGTAGCATATTTATAATAACAGTAACTTAATACAAATATTATTGAAAGAGTCAAGAGTGTGACAGCTTTATGACAATTTCTATATCATCATGACCAATTTGGACTTTATTTTCACTTTATTGATTTTATATGGTCTCGATTTTAATTTCAAAGATATCAAACAAAATACAGTTCAACGCTGCATATATAACAAATACCAAAGCTTAATAATGAATAATTTTTACAAGAAACAAATGTCTTCAGCAGTCGACCAATACAATGAATATCCGATTTAATTTAATTTTAGTTCTTAGCTTTGTCTATCTGAAAAATTAACATTTATTTTTGGATTTCACAAATGCTGGTTTAATTGATGGCAATGAAAAGTGAACAAGCAGAAATTTAAAAATTAAAAATGGATTCATCGAAGTAGATGAGGTATTTGTGCTGTAATGATTTGGGAATTCATAACATTAGATAATATGTTCCGATGTTATAAGTAATATCATATATTTTCTTCAATATATTTATTGTTAACCAATTTTGAATGAAATCTGCATTGACATCAACTGGTCACAATCAATGCATTGTGCGAGAATTAAAAAAATTTGATAAACAATTATCTAAAAGAATGTGAATGATTGAAAATGAAATTATTAACATCGAAAACCATCAATGAATTAATAATTTCTGATAAATTCAAATATTTCACAAAGAAATGACATTAAAATATTGTCATGTGATGACATCACTGGATTTTATAATTAAAATATGATTCGTGAATTTCAGCTGTTTATCTCGGTACAGTTGATCTCTCAATAGGTTATTAAGAAATGATCAATGATCTGAAATCGTTAAGTGATATTGATTAAAATGATAAACATTTTTAACCTAGGAACACACTGAACATTATAAAATACCAACAACTTCTTTCAAACATTCAATATTTCTGGCAATATAATCAGAACATCAAATTGTCAATATTTATCATAACGATAGATAGTTCACCATTTTACCCACATTATTACTGAGTATCGACATAGAAACAGAGAATGTTATTCTTACAGTCACTGGACATCTATAATAGCTTATCGACTAAGTTAATTTCTCTGCGTTTATTTCTAATTCTTCAAATATAACTCAATCTAGTAACAGCACTAGAACTACTGAACATAGAATACCTATATAAGATTGTAATGAAAGGAGATTAAAAACTATCAAAATTAATAAAGAACAACACTTAACAAAACTGATACAAAATGCAGTAATCTAAGATTGTTGTATAATTATTCATTTCAGCATATAATTTGATTAGCGATTCCGAAATAAGCTAAAACCACGAAGTAAAAAAGCATAACATAAATAGATACTGAGAATTGTAACAGCACAGATATGCCTAAACAGCAAATTTAGCAAATATAAAGCAAAAAATTGAAAACAGAGTTGCAAGCGATAACTTTGCAAAAGTTATCCATATCAAAAGAAGATCCATGTATTAAAAAAAGGTTGAGATCATCAGCAGTAGTTAACATCAATCTCTGGTGAATTGACTCTCATAAGTGAGCAAGTAAGAGTGAGCGAGTTTATGAGCGAGAATGGTGTTAATTACTTCTATCCATTCATAATAATTTCTAAATTAATGTTCAATTTTCATAAATAAATAGAATCTTTTCAGTCTTATGATTAAACTCTATGAATATAATATCCTAAAAAATTCAGAAATAGTGAATTTGTGACATAACCTGTAAAACCATTCAAGCTTTTAAAGCACAAGAAAAAAGCACACAAAGCCAAATATAATGCTTCTTTTGATAATAATAATAATACAGATAGTTGTAATATGGGAGGTACTTATAAAATTCTAAAATTAAATAAAAGATCTCAAAAAACCAAAAATTCATTACATTAAGGAAGTATCTAATTAAATTTAAGAAATCTTAAATAATGATTCTAAAATTAAATTTAAAATAATTGTTGAGGTTATTTTACAAAACATCAAAAATGGTTTAGAAGAATTCACACACCAATTAATTTATTTTCGAATCAAACATAAAATATTGAAAAACAAATTGATGAAAATCATTTATTAGACGCAATTAGTGATTTTCCTTTGAAATTAGATAGTGATTTATTAAAATTAAGAGGTAGAGGTTGTGTTGGGTTTTGAGGCTTATATTCTAATTTAAAACATGATTCGATTAGGGTAATAAAATGTAAAATCAAAGTAATCCTCTCGACAATTAGTCTATCTAATAAATATACAAATATATGTCAAAACGCAAAACTTTTTATAAGTTAAATCTTCTATTGATTGTATAACTTCATTTGAAACATTAAATGGGTCTCAGTTACCACCAACTGAATGCTACTATTATAAATTAAAATTAAGTGTGTGAAATATTTTAAATGAATTAAAATTTTAATTCTAATTTAATTCTGACTTTTCGGTTGGTTTTTAATGTGTGGTTTTTAAAATCGTAGTGGCTAACATGGCGACCACGCATCTAGATTCGATTTTTAAAAGATTAACGACTGAATACAATAGTGAAGAAGGCGGAAATACTAAGACCATATTGAGAACATAAAACGAAGATACGAGGAAGATTTAAAAAGTTGTTTGAGAGATAAAAATGAGTTATAAAAGAAGATATAAATGAAGAAATAAACGAAGATATAAAAGTAGATAAAATGGAGATGTAAAATAAGATATTAAAAGTTAGAAGAGTTAGAGTTTTCATATACTGAAATATGTAGAGTACTCGATACAGAGACAATTAACAAAATCAAAGATTATTAAGAAAGGGGTGTGAAATATTTTCAATGAATTGAATTTTATATTAATTAAACATGTAATTCTAATTTAATTCTGATTTGATATAAAATCAGATTTAATAAAATTAAATTTATTTGTTTAAATATTAGATTTGTGGTGTCTTGACTTTTCAGTTCGTTTTTAATGTGTGAGTTTTAGAATAGTAGTGGCTATCAAAGTGAAATAAAAAATAAAGAATATCCAAGAATAAATTTGGTTGTAAAACGTGATGCAAGATGCAAATATGTTAATAGATGCAATAGAAAATTTCAGAAATAAATATATTTGACGAAGAAATCACGATTCTACTCATTATGTTTCCTCATCTTTTTTAACTTGTGAATCTGGTTTAAAACTTTCAAGTATCGAACTATTTATGGATCAAATAATGTGTGAAATGTGTGAACAAGGAATTTGAGGTGAAATTTCTTCTGTAATTGGAAGTCTATGCGCTAAATGATAAGTTTCTTTAAATAAATCTGCTCTTTCTTGCTAAATTAAACACCTTCTAAGTAATATAAATTCCAGGAGATTACTTTTTGGTGGTTTATTTGGAAATATATTTCAAATGATTAATTTAATTTGATATAAAATCTTTAATTCTTTAAAAAATATATTATTTAAGTGAATGCAAACCACCCTATTTCTGATCTTTCATTAAATATATAAATTAATAATCTCGGTCTCATAATCTTATAATCTTTTTCTTCTTCTTTTTCTTCCTTCCAAATTAAGAAAAAGAACATTTGTGAATTCCTAAATGTTCTGTTCCATGATTATTTTGCTAGAAATAAATTCCATCTCTTGTTAGAATAAAACTTCGTACTCCTTCCAAATTACGCGGAAAATATAAAAGAACAAGTTCAATAATAATTTAATAAACAATTTACGAAAATCGTATAAATGGATTCTTCAATTTAAGAGATGCTTCAATCAATACTTCGATTTTTGCAAAACCACCAAATAAATGAGAAATTTAGTTGTAATTGCACTACGAGCCAACGAAAGCACGCCTGCTAACAAGGAAGGAAACATCAATAGACCGTCAAACGACGTAGTAAAGATACCTAATTACAGAAATGCAAAACATTTCACGGTAGTACTTCAAGAAACCTTAGAAATAGAGTACAAAAGCTACATTGAGCATCCAAACGCCAAAATCCTGATCAAAGGAAAGCGAATCTGGGTAACGCACTAAGCAATAATGTTGATCTTGATCAGAATACTGTTAATATAGGTAGTCATATTAGTATTTATAATGTTAGTAAAATATATAATAATAAAATAATCAATCAAGATAAATCGAATAACATAAATAATATATATTGTAACAAAACAATAAAAATGACAGAGAAATTGAGAGTGACCTCACAGAAATTGATGAAAGAATGCAAGAAAAAATCATAAAGTTTATAACTCAAGACTAAGCGCAGTCACAAGAAAATAAAAATGGAGAGTTTTATGGTTTACTAGATAGACGAGCAAAAATAAATCTTACTAACAAAACGATAATTTTAATTAATTTATTAATTTATTAAAATTAAATTTATTAATTATACAGAAAACTATTGCAATCAGAAAGAGTGAAATACCTCACAAAGAACATGGCAGATATGGATAGAATGTAATATGATCTGATTTATACTTTTAAACTTATTATTTGCATAGCATTCATTCAGTTGAAACAAAAATTGTTTAATTTCAACAAATAAATTTAAAATTTGAAAACTTTCCATTTCATCTTGGTCTCGATTAATTAACCATCACGGAATTTTATAAAATTAACCAAAAATGGAATCGCCAAGGAATTTTTTTATTACAAGCTGAATTCCCCAGTGATATTAACAGACTAAATTTCGATAGTCATACAGAAATTTATCTGAATTTTGTGACCCAATAAACTATTGATAAAACCAATAACATGGAACCCAGTATCTTATCTAACTAAATCTTATCGTATTTGGAAATGTTACTAACTTTGAATGAATTGTTACTTTAGCCATATTGGATATCTCAGTAATTACACGTGGCAATATTCGAATGAATAATTTATTATTTTGAATTTTTAATGCTTAGACATGTCGAGAATTCAGTTTATCATTCCAACATTTTCCAGAAATTTATTTAGAATTTAGAATTATTTATTTAATTAATACATATTTTAATTAAGCATTACGATTTCAAATTGTATTCGCTGTTTTGTCGTTTAAAAAAATGGTGTTCGTTTTTTCTCATATAATTTCAACAGTTTCATCTCTGATTTAATATTTTCACAAATTAATCAATTTCTACTAGAAATATTTATGAGAGTTTAGAAATTAGCTTTCAATTTTAGCTTCGTCAGATATGAAATTAATGATTACGGTAATTGTTTCATGGATTGTCGTGAAAATAATTATGATATACAAATATTATTTGAAATAAACCATCAATGAACGAATGGTCAAAATATGGTGTTAAGCGAGATCCAATTCTATTAAATAACTCAATAAATCGTGTTTGATTAGACATTAAAAAAATTATTTTAAAAATTGTCATTTTGCTAAAGTTTTGATTACAAGACAGTGACACAACAAAGATAATGACCACCTCATTATTGTATGACAACGACGATAAAGCATCTGACTACAATAATATCTTATTATATGATAATGATATAAAATTGGTATAGTCCTGCTAGAAGTTTAATATTATAATTATTTATTAAACCTTTATTTATAAATAAACGGTGATGAATGCGCGATTAATTATGATAACTGATAATATATGGGAAAAAAGCAATGCAATTATCAGAGAATGATTGTTGGCACACACACATATATTAGCTTTTCAATAAGGTTAATATATTGAATAAATTAAAAATTTAATTGTGAATAAATTGTGATCTATTCCATTGACATACAGTACAAAAATGGACGAATTTCCAACGGCTTCTTTTAATAAAAAGAGGAGATACTGCACAAGATACAAACACAAAATAGAGACCAATAAAACAAAATCAATAAAATAAAACAAATCTGAAATTCCAAGATATTAAAAAGTTAACAGTCTGACTGATTGTTGTTTAATATTTATTGTTCATCTTTATCATTTTGTATTAATTCTGTAACGGAGTGTTGTATTGTACTTTGTTTTATAGCTTATGTTTTGGCAATAGATGGGAATACTTATTAGCATGTTTATACTGTAATTGATTTTTCAACCATACGGTCCACATTTTCATAAATGTCGTTGTAAATATTATATAACCCATCCGTTTAATATTATTTCATTCAAAAAAATTATCTCGATGATTTACATGTTATAATATAAATATATTTCTGCTCGAAGAGATAATTTAAATGCTTTTTAATCGTCACAATGATTTCATAGAAACATACAGAGAAACAATTGATTACAATGACGATCACAGCATTTATCTAAACATTAAAAACATATAGATGAAATAAGAAAATATTCGATCACACAAGATGAAAATGCTACAGCCATAGCAATCACAACAAATAACAATGTCTATCATTAGAAATCAATATCATTTAACAAGTAAAGTTAAACCAGTAACGATAAAATGAATCAGATGATGATTAGTAAAATTGTGACGTGAACTTCACTTCAAATTGATTTTTATCAATAGAATTCTCCTCCAGCATGATTGTAAAGATAACATTGGTTATCTTTATCGATTGTAAATGAAACACAATTTTCTGCAATTCGACAGTCTACAGCACAATCTATTTCCTTTTCTACTAGGAATTTATCCATATATTTTGCATTCTTATAGAAAACATTGGGTCCAAGATAAATATCTATCGATATTATTATTAATAACAACAATGAAAAATATTTACAAATCGTCGAATTCTCCTTCACAAAATCGAATCCATAAATTTCCAATTCACAGATAGTAATTGATTCTTCTTTATAAGGTTTCGAAATGACAATTGATCTGGCCACCTGAATTTAGCTTTCAAATATTTTTAACAACAGCATGTAATGATACTAGTCTTGTATCTTTGAACTCAATCATTTTTTGATGACGTAAAGGAGGGCCTCGATAATAATTGAAAATGTAAAAAACTGTCGAATCATTTATGAATGAAGTTCGATTAAAATAACTGGCATGAAATGATAGCTTTCCAGTTCGATGTTCTTAATAAAAATATTAAAATTTTCATTTCTCGATATTTAATAATCAAACCATGAGAATCTGTTCTGCCATAAATTCGAATTTTCGTGATAACCGATAACGCGTCGAGAATTATCATCCACCATTTCACAGTATTTTTATCCAGACTATGATAACAACCATCTAAATGATGACGGGTGAATTAAAAATCAAATTTTCTTTATAATTATTTTCTAATGTTACTGTGAGCCGTGTCTCCATCACGATTTCCATCCACGGCCTTATCTGAAGTGTAACTATGTTTATATTTCGTGTCTATCCAAACATTATTGGCAAATGTTGATCGTTTATTTGAAATAATATCTATAAAAATATAATGATTCTCATAATACATAATTAAATATCACCACTTTGTGCCAAAATATAAGTTATAAGGCAGAATGCCAAGCAACACTTCATAAGAAAACTAATACAACACAACAAAAAAAATAATAATAAATACTGAATAAACATCACGTATTTGAAGCAGTCAGCCAATAGAATTTGTAAGCCTATGAATTCAAGATAATTTCTTTTTATCGATTTGATATTGTGCAAATCGATATTTATTGTTTAATTGCAAAAATAATATTATTATTGTTGGCTCTGACACAGTTATTACACAGCCTTAACCGATATCTCGAAATGAAATGAAGTTTATAATTTTATTATTTATACTTTTATAATTTATTATCATAATGATTTACTAAAACAAGAATCTTAAAATGTATTTTAATATATTCAGCTGGCACAAATATATTGATTTGAAAATTGATTAGTGCAGAAAAACCATTCAAATCAGAATTATTAAACAAGATAAACTTAATTTATTGAAAAATGAATAAAGAGAAATCTATAATTTCTTTTATAAAAATTCTAAAAATACAATG
>JBBMOY010444443.1:0-24255 GCA_037951405.1 Platydemus manokwari | reverse complement strand
GTGGTGGAGCACATTCGTCCAGGGTATATATCGAACGGCACCGGCGACAGACCGGTTAGTAATCGACGAATTATCGACACTATCGGCTGGTGTGGAAACTGCTCTACGTATGAATCCAGAGGTTATGGACAGTATTACTATATGAACGCGACCCACCTCGGATCTGGCAAATATTTGATGATTATGCGTTGTCACATCCCGTGTCTGAATTCTGCCCGCGGATGTTATAAGTTTTTCTGTGACTGTAGTGACATATGTGGTGGCGGCGTTGATATTCGAGTGGTGTGCGACAGCAGCTGCATAGTTGTGTGAATCGTCGTCTGCCGTCGATGTTTTTCGTCATTTCTTACGGTGTGATTGCTGTGATTAACGCTGTCAAAATGATTATGTCTGATATAACGAATAGACTGAATAATTTTAACATTGACGATGTTTGCTATCGCGATGCGGACGCCAGACGGATGAGTTTCAAGACGTGGACCGGCAGATCTCATTATTCGACTTTGGCCGAGAATGGATTTGTGTATACCGGCGTGAAGGACGTTGTTCAGTGCCATAAATGTAAAATTAAGATATGGGACTGGAATTGGGATATGGATCCCGCGGTTGTTCATTATATATCAAATCCTAGATGTGATTATTAATTATGTGTGCGATGATGCTGTGTGTGCTGACGATGATAATAAATTCATATGCTTGTTTATCGTGTGTTGATTTCGTATTGTTTGTGTATGTGTGTGTGAAATATGTATATATAAATGTGTGATGTTTTGTCGGTGTGATGGTTGTGTGTGTGTGTGAGATAATGGCCAGAACTCGTTTGACGAGACGTTTGTTCAGTGTGTTTATTAAGGCCCATCGTAGACGCAAACCAATACGATGGATGAAGAAAGGATTAAAACATGTCCATAAAAGAGTTGGTGGTGCGCAGAGTCGCACGATTAGTGTTTAGTTTGGATGTTGTGTTGGTGGTGTATAAAAAGTCAGCAGTGAATAATAATGTGGTAGATTAAACGCGACAGTGTCTGCAGAACTGCCCACACACACAAATCATGTCTTGTAAAGAGTGTTGCGGTGGTGGTGATTATGATATGATGGATGGTGATGGTGGTGGTGGTGGCGGCGGTCGCCTTAGACGAAGATGCGGGCGGGGATTCTTTTCGTCGTTGAAAAATGTGGTCGGTAAAGTGGCGTCTCATCCGCTCGTGCAGACTTTGGCCAACAAGGCAATTGATTCGGTGGGCAACAAGCTCGGGGTCGGAGAGGATATGAAGAATTTGTTGAAACAGGGTGCCAATTCCGCTCTGTCGGCCATAGCGACTCAACCTCCTGAGGCGAAGGGTATAGGCGGTGTGGGCATCAGAGGTGTCGGTATACGAGGTCGTCGGCGATCCAAGATGCATTCGCAACATCATTGGAATAAAGTTATCGCCGGCGCGATTCATCACATTCACCGAGGAACTCTGTGTCCCAACCGTCATTGTATCGCGAAACATATTGCCGGATCTGGACTGTTGAGCGGGATCGGTGGCATGTTCGGTCCTCTGGGTGGAGTGTTGGGAGGTCTTGGGGACAAGATTCTCGGCACGTAGTAGTGCGGAGAAGTCGTCCGATGATGATGATGAGAGGGCGATTGGCGTCAGGGTTTAAATATAAAAATGATGCAGAGATCACACGGTGCAATTAGACGAACGGTCGGACGATGAATTACAATGTCTGAGATTGGCAGAGCTGTGAAACTGTACAATAAAAACACTGTGAGATATATTGGTTTTAACAGACGGGCGCCCGTGGTTCGTTATCAGCATCGCATCGGTAGATATTCTATAAATGGCTCCAAGACGAGCCAACGGACGAGTGCACACTAGACGGTTTTATATGACCGATTGGAACAAATCTAGACCGTGGTACGGGGTGTCTACGAGGGGATATAAAGATCAACGGGTGGCAACGGCTGGAATTAAATCTGAACCGACGACATATCGACACGGGACTGTGTTGTTGAGGAATCAACCCGCTTACGATAGGATAAATTTTCCAAACGCTTCGTTTGTTCGTCCGTATTTTGGGTGAGGAGTGAACCGTGGGGGAGAAAAAAAAATGCCGATCCGGGCTTCGAGATATCGACACAGACGGATGATGAGTTCGCATCCAGGATGGTCTCTTCACACGATGAGTGTGGGTCCGGACTTGATGAGTATAAAACACAGAAAGAGATATCCGTTCACATCACTAGAAAAAGCTATGCGTGATGCGCAGACATCTCGCAGTATGACAACTCTGGTGTTTAATTTTGGCCAAGGATATCCGTATTTTAACAGTAATACTATTTAATTTAAAAAGGGAAATATGAGTAAATCGGTGCCTGCGACGCGGGGAACATTTTATTCTAACGCGAATTACGGGGGTCCGTCGTATAGCCCTGGCCAATTTCGCGTGCCTTACAATAACAATATAATATCGTTAATACGCGCCAAAAAGGCTCAATTTCAGAGCGTGCGCAACTATCAGCGCGCGGTGGAACAGGAGAATAACATACGTGAGAATGCGGCCAGGGAATCTAACGTTCGTCAACACGGCGCTTTGAACACGGTCAAGACGAACAACAAACCTGACGGTCGTGGGCTGCCCGGTGATAAATATCCCGAGTATACAAACCCTGCACTGGCGACGGTCGGGTCTGAGAAATTGATCAACAGGGTGACTCATCCTAGAAGCGTGCAGTTTGACAGCGGCGTGAACTATTTCGGGCCGCCTCCGGCCGCGGTAGATCCGCGAGAAAATGTTTTACCGGAGGTCGATATGATGAGGCAGGATGCGTTTTATAAAGGATCCAGAAAGAGAGAGCATCGTGGAGACGATATGTTGGACAAGGCGTACAGTTATTCGCGCACCGGTCCTCTGTCGTCGTCTTCTGTTATAAATTATGCGGGATCTGGGATAAAGCGTCATAGGTATGACGCGGTAGATGACTATTCGACATCGGACGAGGAGTCATATTCCGAGAATGAGGAACCTCAGGACGGGTGGTAGCGTGGAGAGGTTGTGTTTGAACCAAACTAAAGTGACGAATCGTCCCGGTAGATATTACGCTTCGTCAAACGAGGTGTACGAATTTCCGTATTCTGAGTCGAATGGCGTGATTGATTTTGAGATCGTGTCCACCGGATGCGATATAGATGTCGACGAGAGCTTTGTCGACATTGAGCTGCCGATGACCGATTATATGCACAAGCTGTTGGATGTCACTTATGATTATGAAGTGTATGCGTACAACAGATTGCTTCACTCGTCCGGGGTGCCCGTTAGGTTTAACGGCGATTTGTCTAATGTCCGGTTCGATACGACCACACAATCGGGGTGGGATACGGCCACCGGCGCTTATGCCAGACTCGTTGTGGATAATACGTGGATGGATAACATGTGGAAGTGTAAAAGTGTGACAATGGGCATTAACGGAGACGAGGTTGTCAGATACACGAAGAGCGATTTGATGTTGAACGCCCACAAGAAACGAACGTCCGAGTGTTATGCCGGCCGATGGTCGAGATCGTATATGGAATCTATGTATCCCGTCAGATGTGCGAACGGAGTCGTGGCCAACAAAGGGTCTGTGATGTTGGTGGACGGCAATGTCTCGTATCGGGGGGGTACGGAGCGCGACATTGGCAATATATGCCTCACATATGCGGGCCAGTCCCCCGGCTGTGACGTGATGTATCACGTGAACGGCACGGCCCGCCGCGACGCCGAGCTGGGCGGCAACAATACCGTGATTCGGTGCAGGATGCCGTTAAAGTGGTTTTTGGAAGATTTTGGAGGATCTATAGAGGGTAACATTCCGGACAGATATAGGATGAGAATTCATGCCGAAATGGACGTGTACGACAAGGTGACGAAAATGATGCTATATCCCACTTTTAATAATTACACCACGTTCGGTTTGGACGCGGACGAGTTTAATGTGGCCGACAACGACACGGTTCGGACGCTCGTCGCGAGCACCGATTACGTGAATCCTCTGTCGATGGAGGTAACGAAGATGCACCAGTGGGGCACGTCGTATACGTCAGACGCACCGTTTAACGTTCGTCATCAGTTTGGGTGTCACGGCGGACCCACGAGACCGTACAAACCATTGAGCAACGCCTTCGATGTGCTCGCCAATGTGTGGACGAACATAAACAAGGAGAATATCGCGTATCTGGACGCAAACATGGTCGACGTATGTGAGATCAAAGCCAGCGTGAAATTTACCATCGTCAAAAAGTATCCGAGAATTGTCACCAAGGTGTGTCAGAGCGCGATTTTCAGTGACGATTCGCAGAGCACCGCGGAGGTGAGATTTCCTGTCGCCGATTTGAAAGAATTGGACTCTATTGTAAACCCGACGACCAAGGAGAAGGTCTCCTTTTCTACCAGGATACTGATGTCGGGGAAGTCCGAGATGGATCGTGATATCGGGGACTATTACTCGTTGATGTTTTTTCCGTACAATAAGTACAAGACGGAGCTGACGACTTCGACAAACATGGACGCCCTAACTGCATCTCATACATCGTTTGAGCAAGAATCGTTGCATATCGCTACGATTACAGACGAAATAGGTGATATGTATAAGGCGATGACGAGACGTCATAAGTGGAACGTTTTTAAATCGAGCGTCGGTTGCATGGGATCAAATTATTTACGGTATATTAAACGGTGCAAGTACGATTATGTGATTGAGGATGAGCACGGCCAGACGTACAGATCGAACACGATGGATGTGTCTGATATCGCGTACGCTATGAAATACATGTATGCAAATTTGTGTGTGCCGTCTGTGTCGTGGGACGGTAGTGTGTACGGTCTGGCGGTCGCAGAGTCCAGCGATTTGATGGTCCCTAAAATTATCATATCCGCCCAAAAGACATCGTCCTTGGCGACAAACGATTCTAAGCTGCGCATTAAACCCAGGTCCGATCATTTGAGTAGCGTCGAGTTGTATGTGAACGGTCCCATTAAATCGGACGGTCTGTCCGAATTATATAATGAGTATGTCGACCCCGACGAGCACAGAAAGGTGGCGGAGACCATAGACACGACCGGTTTTCGAGTACTTGTAGAAAACAGGGGATCGCAGTCTGTGTTTTTTTATAGAGGTGGAGAGTGTCAGCATTCCAGATCCAACGATGAGCGACAGTAGCAGTATCGCGTCCGAAGATATGGAGTCTTACAACCGAGAGATAATGGAGAGCACGGTGCTGTGTCAGAATCCAGGATCGTACGATCAGGTGTACGTGAGCGGGTCTGATTTGATACTGAATGTCGATTGGTCCACCACCGCGACAAACGGCCTTATTGTTTCTGACACGGGCAACGATGTTGATTTTGAAGAGTCGTACGTCACTTTGGAATACGATTTTACCGAATATCTCAAGGCGTTCGCGCTCACGAACGTGTCTAGGCCGTGGATCAATCGTAAAGCCGACTGGGAGGCCACCAAGATTACCGACGATATTAACTTTAGGTGTACGACATGCACGGTTCCCGTTATCGATATGAACGTTTTCGATCATTCGTGGATCGAAAAGAGAATTTTTATGGGCACCAATAATCAGCTGGTGCAGGAATATGACAAGACGTCGTTGTTGGTCCATTCGGAGAGAAAACGGTCCGGCGAGGACAATGTCGGACGGACGGCTTTGGGGGTCGTCAACAGCATGTACCCGCTGATCGTCGAGAACATATCGTACAAGTTTCCCGCCGCGAGCGAACCTCTCGACGAAGATTCTAGCGAAAGTGAGATAGCCGGGTACAGGATCCCCGTGTGGATGCAATCTGTCGAAGGCACCGTTTACAAGAGATTGTATATGGGTCCCGACGGACGATGCGTCGAAAAATTTATCGTTCCTCTCAAATGGTTTATGGAATCGTGCGTCGGCCCCGTAGACACTCCGTTGCCCGGATTCATTCCGTTCGGAATCAATTGTACGGCCGGAGTGTGCGGAGAAATTATCAGATGGGTAACAATACCCGGCCCGGACAATTTTATGGCTTTTCCGTACAAATCTACCGTGTCGACGGTGGTCGGAGGCATCGTGCTGGGTGGGAATAACGCCGGCACCGCGACCGATAAGAAAACAGGCGCCGAAGGGTGGATAAGTCGACCGTTCCAAACGCTCAAATCCAGAACGCACCAATGGTCGAGCACACTAGACAATACCCTGTTTTTGCCGCCCAACGGCGTGTGCGCGGCTCCGGGCGAAATCGGATATCCGATCAAGGAGGTGAGCATTTATCGCGAAGTGATGGATTATGTCGATCCGTCGAAGACGAACCCGACAAACGCCGATGTGGTATCGCTGCTAACACAACCAATTCGCGTCAAGGGCCGTTTTACTTTCAAATTGAAAAAACTCCACGCGGATTACGAATCGCTTAGAAACAACGCCATGTACTCGGACGAGTCGTCATCCACAACGTCCATTCGCGTCCCCGTGGTGAAAATTGTACCAATCAAACCAGAAATTTCAGTCGGAACGACCGGCGTGTAAAAATTTAGTCCCGACGGCACGTCGGGAGATAACGGTCTGAAGACAAACACCGCCGACTACTACAAGGTGACGATCGTGGAGAATTCGCCCTGCGTATACACCAATATGCCTCGCGGCATGACAAATGTGACCGATGCGGCCGCGTGGAATAGATATGTCAGCGATAACATGTTCAGCATATGGCGATTGGGAAAATTTCCCAAAGCGTTCACCACAGAGTCCGACATGGATTCGAGGTGGAATTTTTCGTATCTGAAATACACCATGTCGTTGATACAAGATAGAGAATTGGGCATGATGAGCACCCGAAGTAACACGTATGCGATATCGTCAGACGTTAACGATACTCGGTTAGACTATTGGTACTTTTGGATGAGCCGTATGCTGAGCACCGTCAACATTCCGGCCGTCGGGGTATCTGGTCACATCACCAAAGGCTTTTACAACAGTGTGCCGCATCGTAGTTTGGTTCCCTATCAAATAGTGTCTGCTATGCCAGATGACTCCATGACCTCGTACAACGGATTGGCCCCGTCACAACTAAGAGTACCGCATATGATAGAATTCGAATTTGGTATAAATAATTCCGTTAAGGCCATATCCTTGGAGAACGAGACTGACAGTCCCCATAGGTTGGCGTCTAAGGATTATCTGGTGATTTTACACACGATCACTTCGCTGACGGTGAAATTTATGAAAAACGGTACCGTTATCGTCGAATCGGGTGAAGAGATAAACTAAAAAAAAAAATGCTGGGTGATTTTGACGACGCTCACGATATGGAAGGCGACGATGACGTTTTGGGCGACACGGCCAAATATTTCATGCAGCATCAGAGCGCCATGTGCAGTTTGCAACAGCAACCGCCCGCGTACCAGGCGATGCACGATTCGGGTACCGATTTACAACAGCGCGGAAATTGGACAGCCACCAACAATCAGTTCGGCATCAGTTTAGACGATATGGGTCAGGACACAGACTACGAGGAGTCTTATGTGCGCCTAGAGTACGATTTTACAGACTATCTGAAGGCGATGGGTGCCGCCTATCCCGATTATATTTCCATGTACGACGATGTGCCGACGGGCGACGAGTTCAGATCAAAAATCGGCGTGTGCATCGACATGAACTTAATCGATCACTCGTGGATAAATAAGAGGGTCTCCATCGGCACCAATTCTCAGCAGATTTTCACATATTATAAACATAATCTGTTGTTGGAGGCCGAACTGAAACGAAAGGGCGAGTCGTACGTCGGACGGACCGCCGCATCCGTCATGGACAGACTGTACCCGATATGGACCGACAACATATCCAAGTTGAGGGTCGGGGCGGGCGGCGGTACCCCGTCCAGATTGTGGATGCAGACCCACAGCGGCAAGGTTCTCAAGAGACTCTCGTTGGGCAAGGCGGCGAGTCCCGGAAAGGCCATCGAGGTCGTTTACGTGCCGGTAAAGTGGTTCATGGAAGGTGCGATGGGTAGATTTGAAACGCCGCTCCCTCACGTGTTTACCCTGACAATCGAAGCCACCGCCGGATGTTGTGGTGAAGTCACTCGGTTCGTTCTTCTTTCTCCGTACAACGGTTATCCCAAAGATTTACTGAACGGCATCACCACATTCCCGACCGGGTTGAACGCCGGCGATACCAATGTCGGACGAAACCCACCACACTCTCTGATCGCCAACTCCGCCAACGACATGTTCTGCAATTTCCCCGGGTTAGATTTTTACGAGGGCGAATGCGGAAAACCGGTCATTGAAATTTCACAGAATCCGGCAACGTCCAAGTGGGACAGCGCGGTGACCAATGTCACGGCGGCTCACGTGGCCGCCTCACAAAAACCGCTCATCATCAGCGGCCTGTTCAACATCAAATTGAAAAATCCCACATGGAGAACTCGTGACATGCAGTCCCAGTACTACAGCGAATCGACAGACGAAACATCGACCGTCCGACCAGAAATCAACAAACTGATACCCGTCAATCCCAGTCTGCAGCCGGGGACCATAGGCACCGTGTCATTCTCGCCCAACGGCCAAACCGGCACACAGTCCTTACAACTGGACACGTGCGATTACTATAGATTTAACATTATCGAGGACAGTCCGGCCTCGTTCGACAAATATCCATCCGGTATGACCTCGACCACAGACACGGCAATCTGGGGCCGATATTTCGACGAGGTGTCCGGATCGACGTGGAGAATGGGCGTAATAAGAACGGATCTGTTGAGCAAAATCTCGTGGACTTACACTCAGACGACCGGAAAGGACAGCGGTCTCACATCCAACAGAACCGGACAACAAACGCTCAAACACATCGACGACTGGTATTACCAGCCGTGCGATTTTACGTCAAATTATGACATTCCCGCGGTCACGGTCGCCGGCTATCAGGCCAAGAGCGACGGTCGCACGATGAAATTGTCCGCACCGACGAGGGGTTTCATTCCGTCCGTTCTCATATCCGCTCAATTCGACAGCTCCCACAAGTGTTTAAACGGACAACCTCCATCCAAAC
Source organism: Platydemus manokwari (assembly GCA_037951405.1). NCBI lineage: Eukaryota > Metazoa > Platyhelminthes > Tricladida > Geoplanidae > Platydemus > Platydemus manokwari. The sequence goes on along the minus strand of JBBMOY010444443.1, from coordinate 15,193 downwards.
CCAGAGTGCCTCACATGATATCGTTCGATCTGACCATAGATACCCCGCTTCCCGCACTTCCGACGGCTCCATCCACCGGCACCGCCTCGGCGTCCGGATATAAAATCATCATGTCGTCCAAGAGTACCATTACCTGTTACCTTTATAGTAAAGGAACTACGCGCATGGTGGCCTCAGAGGAGCAGCCTTAAATCATGAACATAGGCGTCAATTCCGCCACAACCAAAGAAGAGCTGTACAAAGCGCTAGGATCTTCAGACTGTCTGATACTGGACAGAAAACCGTATCTGTCAAAGGCGCTTTTGGACAAACATGAATATTTCATAGTCCTGGTATCGATTCACCCCGAGGGATACCATTGGATGGCCGTGCGGAGAGAAACAGACGGCGACGAGTATTCCTGCTACATCTTCGACAGTTACGGATTAAATCCGTTAAACAACACCAGATATGATTTCAGTCAGATCATAAACGATCCGAATGTTGTGCTGTTCAGACCCAATCCGTACGAATACACCGGGTTTCAGAGTCCTCAATCGAGCGTGTGTGGAGAGTATTGTTGTCTGTTTGTAAAATGTGGTGGAAATTTACAAAAAATGATCGATAAATGTAATTTGGTAAATGTTAACGATATGATATTGTTGGAAACTACAAACGATAAACCTGATGAAACCAAAGCACACGCAAACGACACAAATGTATTGAAATGGTTTAAATCTGTTCAGTGTAATGATGATGATTCTGTCAAATGTAATGATATGGAAATAAACGAATGATTTTTTCTTTGAATCGATCACGTTCATGTTGTTTTTTGTGTGTGTGCGTGCGTGCGTGCGCGTGTGAAGAAATTATAGGAAACTCACAGAACGGCACCAGAAACTATACGTTCGTATAATCGTACACGTGTAGATATCAAGTGCCATGATGTGGAAATCCTATCGTTTCGTTATATATAGTATACATATATTTTAAAAAACACACCAACACAAACACACATATATATTGCGAGGATCAAATGGCTATATAATAGCAGTTTATTAATGAAAAAGCGTGTGAAATATTAGAGAGGAAAAAGGGGCGAAAAAAATCACATCAAATTGATTCTTCATAGCAAATCAAAGAGTGAAAGTCTACAGTGACTTTACACCCGCCGTATATCATCATTTTATTATTGTTTATTTTGCACACAATATTTCTTTGACGTTTATAAAAATAAGTATAAAGGTAATCACATCGTACAGGATCATAAAAAATATAATAATGTGGAATAATATACGACTCTCTACCTTCTTCAAACATATAGATAGGCTTCAATATATCAACTTCCACAATTATCGGGTTGGCAATCGGATAATAATAAGCGCCATATTTATCCACAAGTGTCCGAAACAGCTCATACTCGTCAGCAATCCAGTCCACCTGTCCGGTCTCGTCTATGGCGATATTGTTATAATAGTATATGCTCCGATCGACAGATATGCCGACAGGAGTGCGCAAATAATCAAAACAGTCACGCGTGTGTTTAATCACAGCATAATAAAATTGTAAATATGATTCGTACATCTCATTCACATGTCCATAATGAGTCTGTAAAAGTAACAGCGCTCCAGTATATTCATGAGGATCGGATACGTGTTCGACAATGTTCTGAACAACGATCCGAATCACCTGACTAAAATAAAAAGCAAAACAAATATTACACACACTAAAAAACAACCACTCACAAACACAACATACCAATATTTCGTCAATGACACATATGTACGTCGTCATAAGACATCAGCCGATGTGGGATACGCACCCTCGATGGCGTCGATAATAAATTTTCTAGATTTTACCATGGTTTCGGCACACCGCAACTCAAAATCAACAACCGCCTCATCTCTGGATTTGTACAATTTCATCAAGAGTTTAGAGTACGGACACAAAAAACGGTCATCGCCGTTAATGATCCATCTCAGATTAATGGGAACGAGTCCGTAAATTTCAAATGGGCGATAGGCTCTTTTATTATTGTCTACCATGTGACTGACAATACTGCTAAGACAACGCAGTTGAGTAACACAAAATATTTCACATCCCTGCAGCGGAGCGGTTTGGTTCAGAGTGGTCACAAAGGTCCTGAACATCGACTCAGAGTGCGCATCGAGCATCCACACCACTATACGTACACTGCCCATATGAGGGTTGCCATAGCACAGACAATATTGATATGTTGTATTTTGTCGACCAATGAGCGTAACAAAACATTCAAGGTTGGTGCCGGTTAAAGTGGCGGCCCATCCGTGTGTCGGTTGGCTGTAAGAAAAAATCAAAAAAATACATGTTAATTTCAGAGGATACACACACACATATTTTATTTACGTGTAGATTTTCTGACATTGTTGTAGCATCATCTCGTCGTATTTACCACAATCACTATACGGAGTAAGACCAAACTCCGCAGCGTTTATGTTGGGGATAGAGGTCACTATATCCGTTAAAAAATATTGAAGAGGGTACGACGATCTTTGATACATAACCAGAGCTATCGAGTCTTTCGTCAAATCGTCATCTTTCAACAGATCACTATTTGTGCACATTATCAGCTTCTGCACATCAGAACTAAACTTACATTGTCGTGAGTTTCGGCCACGAATCCACCGTTTCAGCAACATCGCATCGTGTGCCCGATAATGCATGTTTAACAGTACCGCATTGGATATGTTGAAATGACTGAAATAATGCAATTGTGACACCGACACAAACCTCCATCGACATTTTATATTCAGACACGGACACCACATTATTCTGTTGTGCAAATATGTGAAATTTTTCGGCCAATTCAGATATTCAGACGCACCATTATTCCCATCGTCGTCATCGTCATCATAGGCCAGTGGAAATTCCACACAATCGCTGAAATGTTCACACGTCCACATGGGTCTGATGTACATTTTATTGATAAAGTAATCTCCCGAACACAAAACACGATGTGGTATTACAGGAGACAGGTGATCTTCATAGACAGACATAAACACCAGAGGCAAAATCATTGACGCGTACAGACTGTACGCTTCGGTGATCGATTCCTCTAGACAGTTGTGAATTAGTCTCCGATAGAAATTCTTTTTGCGAGGATATGCACACGCCACAGAGAGATACGTATTTTTAATACTCGCAGGTATGTGAGAAACAAAATCGTTCAAAATTCTACTCAAATGTACATATGAATATCTCAAATCGACCATCAGCACAATATAAAATCCCATAAAACACACGTGCGAATTGGAGACCTTTCGCAACAGACAGAAATGGAGGAGTTCCATGCTGAAAATATACACATACATAGATATATAACAAATAACATCATTATACACGAGGCGAAAAAAAAAAACACATTTTTATACTTTAATCAATACATTTAAAGCATTAGATACAATTTCATTGGATGACATATCTAAATATACATAAGATATGTATCCGGCACTCGATGTCAGATTACGAATAAATTTAATCAATTTTTTGTCAATATCTAATATCTTCTTTCTTTCCAAGTGACTAATTAAATTATTGTTCAACGAATGAATGGTAAATATCAACACTCGACACGACAACAGAACGTTGTTGTAGAAACCGGAAATTGACGGGTTGTCTAAAGTGTGCGCGGTGAAGATAATGGTAATATTGTCGTGACGACACGTGTTGCAATTCTTCTGGATCCATTGTAAACTGTTGGCCGGTTGTTGCTGCAAATCGTCGAAAAACAACACTATGTGATTCTCGGATTGGTTCCTCAACTTATGGTGGATGCTGGAATCGACATCGTTGGCGATTTTATCGTGGCCTTCCACTATGTTCAATTTGTCATTGTGTATCAATCGGCGCAAATTAGCTTTCACCGAATCAGACGCGTGATTGGCCGTAACAACAATCACATTTGTATTCTCAGAGTCGTGATACAAATTAATTATATCGACCGCCGCCGAAGTCTTTCCCGTATTCGCATGTCCCAAAATAGGAATTACACCGTGAGCAGGCAATTTAAACATATTCTTTTAGCACGGTCACGGAACAATCGTGTTTAAACAACACAAGGCCGTCGGACGGTGACAGCACAGGACCCAGGGTAATATAGCTGTCGGTTACCCTACGCGGACTGCATATATAATCACACAATTTAAATTCTCGATTCAAAGTAGACTGTTCTAAACCACATTTTCCGGAGTCGATAATCTTCTTAAATGACACTCTTTCGCCTGTATAAAATCGATAAGTGGCATCGTTCCTTCTATTCCACGTGGAAACATAATCCTGATAAGTCAAGCGAGACATATTTTGTCCTTTGGCCTTAAGCACCACCGAAAAATCCTCCAAACGCACAGCCCGTAATTTTTTACCAAGTGTGACAAAACTCACAGCCACGTGTTCTATCTTGCTACCGACCCGCAACCATTTCATCGCGACAGAATCGTACTCACTGTCAACATTACACACCCAAACAGGCGGTATTGCTCGGGTAAGTATCTGCGCACAATCAGTATCCCCGTACATCAAATAGTGCTCTCGTTTGTGCAGCGGAACCCTGTTATGTCTCTGAGAATCAAAATCAAACAGCAGACGGGCGTACATGGATCGCGAGTGTGCCAGAAGCGTGGAACCGTACTGCACGGGACCTCTGGCTTTGGGGTTTGTGTCCTTTTGGTTGACCATGACGTTGACATTCTCACCGCCGACATCATAACTGTGCACGGGATATATAAAAACGCCATCGGACGCGTTGTCGAAAAACTCGTCGGTAATATCATCAGCCTTGAGCATAGTTATTTTGTTCGAGTTTGGCCTCTCCATGGTCTTGCCGGCCAACGAATTTCCCATCAGTTTGAACGCATCTCTGCTGTTTGAATCGTTCTTCATCTCATAGTACAAACTCTTTTCTAAAATAAGTGATATATACTGTTTGAATGGATTGTGCCAGCCACCGTCGCAGTAATAACCTTCCAAGTCCGCACTCAACCGAACGACATAACCCTCCTGCGCAAAATTCCTGGCATCTATAATATTCAGTGGAATGTACTCACCGCCCGTCGAATGCAGCTCCCCCAACATGATTTTGGGTTTGGTACCGTCGACAACAACCGAACATTTGATGGCTCTGGGCGACACAGTCGGCAACGTGGAAGTGTCAGACGGCAAATCAATCTTAAAATAACCAACCATCCAATAGTCCGTCGTCGACATGACGTCAAACGATTTTTTCATTTCGTCAGTCATGGGCCAAAATGCGCCGCGAGGAAATGGACATTGGTCCAAAACCGTCGCGTACATGGCCCTGATGTCGGGTTGGGTATAATGGCCGTGACATTCGCCTATCGCGCCCACAGACACCCTCCCTCCCATTATAGTCTTCAGTACCATATTCAGACACTCGTCGGTGGGATATCGCACACTCTCAGACACGGTCAGCTTCCACAACAAATCGCTAAGGCTAGACACCGTCGCGCACGTGAGAAATACATTTATGTGCAACGACTGGTCCGTCCACAAATGTCTCATTTCTGTCTCTAAAGTCATCACCATCGAATCTATGTACACTATCAATTCGATGACACACAACACGTCATACGCGCAATACAATTCACACTTTTTAATTTCGGCCGAGTCTCTCGTGATCAGAAACGTCGGATTTATCAATTTTACATCGTAGTCCATCTTACGGACACCAGCCGAGCACTTCTTAACGGCCTTAGACAGCGATTTGGGAGCATCGTACAGGTACACATCCGTGATGACATATCTATACCTGCAAGAAAATCCTGAAATTTTCATAATTTTATTATTATGGATAGTTATTCGCGGAGTTACTCTTTTGTCACACAACAACAAGTCTTTAAATATTAAATAATTATCAAATCCAGAATTATTGTAGCCGCTAACGTTCAAAATTATAGGAAATATTGACGTGGCGATTTTGATAATGACCTCAACCAATTGACGGGACAAATTATTGGGAAAGCATGTAGACGACAACGTATAACCCTCCGCACCGCCGGTCAGTTCGTGAACGCACCAGCGGGTTCGAAAATAATCAGACCAGAAATCATAATACTGCCGCAACTTGTCCAAATGCAATCGGTTGTGATACAAATGCTTGTTGTAATTTATGCACACGCCCACCACACACGGATGGCACTCTCTTCGACCGCTCTCGTTCTCAATAGATACCGTCTCAAAGTCAAAAGCCACATCAAACCTGGGTTGTTGATGAGACAAAATTCGTCTCGTGCTGATCTTGTTCACGTCTCTACTTTCAGTCCACCTATTCAACATACCGTCATCAACATCATCTCTCGTCCCAGACGAAGAAGAGTGGTTTCTCAAATGCTCTTTGTAAAATTTATAGTTTGTAAACGCTTTCATGCAAACCACGCATTCAAACAATTGAGATGACGTGTATTTCCACTCGGTCGCCAAATAATACTTATTCAATCGCGATTTATATAATATCACGTGAAAACAAAATGATGACGATCCGCGATTGTCAAACAATACCGACGGACCGCATCGATCCACGATACAGTCCACATCAACGACGACAAATGGAACACGCTTATCGGTCCATTCGCACAATAACGATTTTACCCACTTGTCGCCGATCCCAAGCAACCAGTTTCGCTCCGACACCCTACGTCCCGTGTTCATGTTGCGATTGAGCGACATGTATCTACTTTTTCTCGACGATTTCATAAAATACGATCCAAGCGAACAATAAGCACACACCGTCACGTCAAGATCCCCTAAAACAATTGTACATTTCATCCTTATTTTTTTTGGACCAATAACGCGTCCGCTACCATTCGTAATCTTTTAAATACTGGGGTGGTCTCCTATCACGAATGGAACGACGTACTACAAACACAGGCAAATTGTTTTCAACTTCTTCATTGTTGTCGTCGTCGTCCTCGTCCTGATTCTCAGTTCCGTCTACGATATCATCTGTGGACAATAACGAATAATTGTCAATATCTTCGTAGTCTGGAATAATAATCTCTCCCGTATCGACATCAATATCGTTGGCCAAACCGGACACGTCGAGTCTTCCGGTCATATTATTGAACGACATTGTCCTCACCGTCTCCGGATCAATCTCGATATTCCTCAACATCACAAACGGATGACTCAACAAATCTTGCACGGCATCGTCTTCAATATCATAATCACCACTCCCTATCGTCACCCTATTAAAACCCTCTCGGATTTGTTCGTTCAACACAGTGATCACGTCATCGTCGGTCACATCACAAACGACCGGTCTGCGAAAATTACCGCGCAGCATCTGACCATCAGGCCCAAACATATCGGTCCACCCCAATTGAAAAGCTACCGATCCGTTCAAGTTAGTGGATCTCATCATTCCATAATCCATTAGATAATTTACGGCCGCTTGAAATAGTGGTAACCATTCTACAAAATCCAATCCATCGGCATGGCTCAGCGTGATGAATAATCTATTGCGGCTGTTAATTCTCACGTGAACAGAACATCGTCCGTCATAGGTCGGCTCGATGCTGTGCATAATCTGCTGAATCGTATTGGCCAAATGCACGTCCATAATCAAAACAATATAATAATGCAAAAATTAAAAATCAATCGTTATATATCATAATTATTCTTTTTTTAAACAAATTACATAAATTATTCACAGGTACAATAAAGACAGACTCGACCCTTACATCATGAACGTGATCGAGTTAGATGCCGAATAGCGATCCGAGATCTCTAGAGTGCTGGGCCGTCTTGCTGACGACGCCGTCCTGTTGGTAACCTTTTGACACGTAGAAATAGGTGTTGAATCCATTCGTTTCGGGCAGTTGAAACAGCGCGTAGAGTCGAGGGAATAACTTCTGCAGATTCGACAACCAACTGTGTGTGCGGAGGAGAGAGAGAGAAAAAATATGAAAACATTAATAACACACGATGCAATAAAACCTCACTTTGAGGAATGTTATACAAAAGATAAAAAAATTCTAACAAATATACCACATTCCATAACCGGCATTGTAAATAATATTTTGGGCATTGCACACACCGTCCAACAAAAATGGTTCGTGGCGAGTCACTGCGTCAAATTATTGTCCGATGTCAAAACCGAACAGCAAGCTCATGATAAGTTACAGCATCTGTCAAAGATTCTTCTCTACAATTTTCCCACACTCCACCACGAAAGCGACACAAACATATTCTATAAACCCAAATCAGATAAGTCACCAAGAGACGACACGCTCAAAAACATCTTCGATAAGGATGCTACATCATCATCATCCACCGAAGAGGCCGCTCACACTAAGACCACCCCATCGTCATCTCATCCACCGCCACCACCGCCACCACCACCACCACCACCACCACCACCACAGACCAGCCTCCACACATTGCTACCAGTGCCCACGCCAGAATCTCTAGCCATTTCCGATCTGACGACAAACCGTCCAAAACAAACCCCAAAAGCGACCGTTCACACACAACACAACCAGCTCATGAAAGAATTATCCACGTCGCTGAAAAATATCGCTTTCAAACGACACGTCGATCCAAACGCGCCCAAATCGCACATAGTGCCTTCAAATTCTGAACTGGCCGACTCAATCAAAAATTTCAACAAGTCCACGCTCAAAAAAACACCTCCTCCGAGCCATCCGTCCTCAGATTTAGACGATGACGACGACGACGATTATTTCATCGCCAACGACGGGTCCGGAATTCGGAGGCTTCACGCGTTTCACACGCACCTCCAATCTCTCCGACCTCACACCGATATGAATCACGACGTGCTGTTCAAATACATAGACGACATCACCGGTCACCTGCCCGCCATCGACGGCGAAACCCTCAACCACATACATTCGCTAATATCACCGATGAGACACACCCACCCTCTAACTTTCAATTTCGTATCCTCCGCGTGCCATCGCCTATATCAACCTACCCCTGGCGGGGGCGCCATTCCAAACAATCCGTACACGACCATGAGCACGATCGCCGTGCCGCTCGTGCTCGGCTACAACGCGCTTCAATATTTCACAAACCCGGACATGACCTCGGACGGAAGCAATTTCATAAACGCATACCGCAACATGCCACCGATCAACCAATCGCTCCCCTTGGAGGAAAACATAATATCGTACCCGACAAATTACGTCAGCTCATACATGAACGAGCGAGCCAAATCTCACGTCATAAAACAGAGCGTTCCAGAAAATATGCGCAACACCGCCTACGGCGTGTACACCACCCTCCAACAGACGGTTCCCGGACTAACCTCCCTGCCGCTGGCCTCAATCATGCTCATACTAAACACGCTGGCCGTATGGTACCCGTTCATAAAACCCATGCTCGGAAAGATTTTCGGCTTCTTCAAATCGGACAAAATGTCAGAATCCATAAAACCTCCTCCCCCACTTCTCATGGGCCTGCCCGCCGAATTCGACCTCAAAAACTACAACCCTCTCTTGCACACAAACAACCCTCAACTGTTCAGACAAATGAGAGACCAGATGAACTACACTCCTCAACTAAAAAGAACAATTCAAAAACGCATACCGAACGCGTTCAACAACTCGGTCATATACGACCCGATCGCCTATCCGCCACCTCTGCCCATCCACATTTCACACTCGCTCACGTACCCGCAAGAAAAATTAAAGCAGGTGCTGCTGAACGAACCGAACAAATTCAGCCAACGAGATCACCGAACATTAATATCGGCCGACAGTCCAAATAGGCCGATAGACATCCCATCGACGCAAGAGTTTATTCACAACAACCCAAACACGTGGCAGAACGTATATCCGGACATCAAAAAATCCATAACCAGACAGTACAGCGGCGACCACGACACGTGGATGAAAACAGACCTACCGAACGTAATCAACATCCCTCCGGAAGATTTCTTCCCCACGCAACAACCGCCGGGATTGCTGCGACGAGTGCTGACGGCCATAAATCCTTGGTCGCAACAAATTCCGTCGGAGAGCGACACGCCGGCGCAAGCGGCATCGGGAATTCATCACCACACCCGCGATCAAGACGATCGCATACCACACAACTTCATGAAAATAACATTCGAACCGACGACTCACATACTCGACGCAATGCGTACTACAGCCCCTTTAATTAAAAAATATAAAATAAAATCCGCCCATGCGTTGAATTTTTCCATTCACTGCGACAGTCATCGCGATAGAGAGACAGTCCCGCCCATCCACACGGCTCCCAAGGCTACCAACGTTCGTTTCAGATACAAGCCATACCTCCACAACAGAGTTTCCTACGAACCCCCCCACATATACATTCAAAAATGAACCGTTCGTCAATCGTGTCGACATCTCTATCCAAATTTGTTCTCAGCAAGAGTCACGCGGCCACCAAAATCTATTCATATCCGCTCATCGTGGCCAACGACAACACCATATCGAACAACACGCCCACAAATTTTAGCGTCGCCACAAATATAGACAACGATCAAATTTTCAACAGGGTGCCTCTCGGATCGTCCGGCATATCCGCAAAGTCAACCAAAGGTCCCACCACCAACGCCACTCTAACCGCACAAATAAATAACATAACCGTGGACATCGAGTCGGCCGATATCGCCACCCTCACCCACTCCATCGCGGTAAATCAAGCGATAGCCAATCCGCAAAAGCTATTCCCCAATCTTTTCGTCGTCGGAATTTTTTGGGTCACCGGGTTAGACAACGACGACCTCCTAGTCGACTTATACATCGTCCTTCTGCCGACATGGTACTTTAACGAAATAACAGAAATCAAAAAAGAGGCGGCATTCGGAGGTGGCATCAGCACGACAAATATCGCCCTCGATTACCTCGTCGCCAATCAATTCTTGCAGGATAATGCGGTCAAAACATACACTCAAAGCAACGCGTCGGGACAGGGCCTTCTCATCACATCATCAAGTCCGTCAGATGAACTGTTCGATTTATTTCGATCGAGATCGTCACTTGGTACTGTGCTAATGCAATACCCCGCCACCGAGACCTCACTACCAAATTTTAGAGAATGTACCAATGTGCTCACCACCCTCGGCGCAATGGGAAATTTCTCCGCCTCCGGCCCCGACACTACACATTTCGCATTCCAGGGAGATATTTTAGACTGCGCCACCATTCTCACGACCATGAGTCCTAACTCCCTCGCACCGAGTATAATTCTCCAACCCGACGTATGCGGTATTTTAGACTGTTCTTTATCGTATACCAGAAGTGGAGGGGCCACACCAATCCCCGCCGCTCCCGAATATCCCATGCCGTGCATGCCAAAGACCCATTTGGCAGCAATCTGTCTCATATCGCAAAGTTCCAGCACGCTGCCGATACAAACGCTCACAACACCGATGCCCATCTTCGCCAAAAAATCAAGCTTGGGATCCGCCCTATTCAAATCTATAGGCATTAGCGATACGGCCGCTCTCGTCAGCATCATAGACAACAACGACACAAATTCGTTCCACCTTAATTTACCCACAATCGACAACCCGGGCCTATACTGCGCTCTATCGGTGTTCAAATCCAACAGCACAAATATACACCTGGATCCGATAGTGAGCGACATCGTGACCGCGGGAAACGCAGACAGCTTTATACACGTATTTTCGCCATCAGAGTCCCTATTGGTAAACAAATTGTTCCTCTCGTCCTCCGCACAATTAAAATCGTACATCTTCGACGGATCAGGTCATATCGCCACACCACCGACCTCCACATCGCCAATTTACGGCGCCCCGACACCCTCGTGGGTCGACGACATGTCTTTAAGGTACGATCCGATATACGGCGTCATGAATTCAAACTTTGAATACGAGCAGAACGGGTTTCGCAAGCCGTTGTCTAAGCTCACACGAGCTGCCATAGCCAGCGATTTAGCCAAAAATCTATTCGTCACGATTAAAGAAGGTGCCTCAAATCAATTTAACGCCGAACCAAATTCGTTCAGCGAATACTTTCAAGTAAATTTAAAAGAAGGCGGCACCACAACCACCAAACCAAAACCGACAGAAAATCTTCTCAGATGCAACCCGACGAGTATACTGCTCACGTTTCAACTACAAAATCAACACGGCGATGCTTATCCGCTGACGCTCGACTCCACCACAGTGATCGAACTAACGATCAACGCCTACGACCACAACATCAGCACCACCTAAACGAAAAAAAAAGAAAATAACCGGTAAGTAGCGCTCGTAATAAAATTTTCATATATTTTTTTTTTAAAAAGAATACTCACATAGCCTTATCGTCCTCCGAGGCTCTTTCGGTGACGCTGTAGTTGTCCAGATTATTCTTCCACCTCCACAATCCGCACAGATTGGCCGCACGAATCTTGCTACTCACACCGTACGACGGCATATTGAAAGCGGCCCTTGAATTGTTAGCAATCTCGTCGGCTCGCAGATCTAAAACCTCACACGAAATAGGCTGCATAGGAGTCTTCACCCTCACTATTATTCTAAATCTGCTGTGAATCAACGTCACGCTGCCATTTACGACGGTTTTAACGCTCGGTCCCATCATATTGTGACATTTTCTGGCCATTTTCCATATCGATTTCTGTTCGGGACTCATCATCAACATAATCGACGACTTATCGACCCACACGGGAAATCTCAAGACCGCATCCGCAGCATTCTTGCCGGCCATGCATTTCATCGCGGCAATTACGGTCAACGGCTCAATCGCATATCCACAATCTTCGCAAGTCAAATACATGCGACAGCCGTGATCCTCATTGACAATATCTTCGCACAGCGGTCCCTCGCACACCAAACACATAAACTCCCTGTTCATATTAACCATAGGCAGTCCAACCATCGACGGCGATCTGGCGATGTGGGTAAGTGGCGTTGTGGTATCATCGTTGTTCGTCCACACGCTCCTATTACGAAGATCCATGTTTTTATTTTTAGCTATAAACTCAAAAACCTTATCACCCTGTTACTCACCAGCGGAGTATATATCTGTAATGTACAGAAGAAGAAGACGATAGATAGAAAGCGACCCAAAAAATGCCTATGTACACGTGAGATTATTTTCTCCTCCTATCTGCTCTTTCACAGATTACATAAACCCGCTTTGCGTGTTCTATTTATACTATTTGTTTTATCTCATGTCATCATTTATGCTGTTATCTGAATGATATGATTCCGTCTCGCATTTTTGCAAATGATCACTACTCGAGTTATTCGCATTGACTAAGATAACACAATCTGCCGTATAAATTAGACGACACGCGTCATCATCCAGTCATTCCGACGCATATTTTTGTCGAACATAACCACAAACACGCACACAATGGCAGACAGACCTGATACACCACCACCCGAAGATGATGTTGACGACGATGGCGAATTTCCTCAAACATGTCCAATGGACGAATACATATCGGATGATAATGATGATGACGAGGCTGACGGCACTGGGGTGTTTAAGGTACCGCCACCACCGCCACCACCACCTTCACCGCCACCACCACCACCTCAAAACGACGGCCTGACGACGACTCTGAAAGCCAAGAAACAATCAAAGAAATCTCGATTCAACCCAATCGGTGAACGATCTGACGATCGCACCTCGTCAGTCACCAGCGTGACAATCACCAAACTGGCTGCCGCAAAAAATAACGACGGTGATGCGACGGTGAACAAACCAAATGCTAAGAATAAAGTGAGTGCAGAACGTGCATGAACCGAATCTGAATTTGTACTTATGTTTTTGTGTTTGTTTAATATATACATAAATATGTTATTGTTATGCATAATTGTAATTTGTATCTATTGGTAGAACATAATCACTTACATTTTATTTTTTTTATTTTTTACCACATAGAGATCTCACGTAACTAGCGAATCGCTGAAATCCATACAAGTACAATCTCTGCTAAAAAATTGCGTGTGTCGTCTGGACGATGTCGGTAAATACCTGGGACTGATCGCCGCCTCCGATGGAGATATACAGAGATTGATCTTGACCGCCATGGCCCCCAAGAGAATTCGAATATCGCATCTGATAATCAAACAGATAAGGCGTCTCGCGATATCTCAGATAATTCTATGCACCGCCAATAATATATATACCGACCACATTAATATGATAGATGTGATGAAATCAATATCTCACATTTCATCTCGTGCAGATTTGGACAAACATTCTGCCAGATTATCTCTGTTCAAAATATTATGCGATACGGTGACCGTGCCCGATAACATTTTGGATCAGTTACCTCAAATTTTCACACCTTCCACACTGATTGTGCCTCATTATTTGAGCATTGAGATATATAATAAATTTATATCGACACATCCCACATATCCGGCGCTGTCTGCGCACGAAATGGAAAATTGGCTGAGCGTTAACGTTCATTCGCCACCGTCCTGGCCTCACGAGTATGTTAAGAAAATGATCAGGTTGGGTCACGTGATATCTCTGTACGAGATATACAATTTGGATTTCATGACCGATTTTAGTATTCATTATCATGAAATATTTAAAAAAACTGACATTATTTCCAATGTGATTAATTTGTCTAATGATTTAATTTACCTATTACGATCTCACATGTACTCTTCAATGTGCGAATCACTGTTCGATACGTTATTTTAAAAATTTTTTCGCAGAATTGTGTTGGAGCTCCACATATGACCATTCATCACTGCGAGAATCTTTTTGTAGCCATCGACGCCGTCATGTCATATGGTCCACCCCCGCCCTACTCTATTGATTGATTTATCATCATCATTGTTAAATGTATTTTTGTGCATGTATATATTTACCTACATAATTGTGACCTGACCATTTATATATAATGATACACTTTTCAGAGGAAGAAACTCTCCGAGACACCACCACCACCAACACCACCCTCCAGCAAATCATTCGTCTTTGACCAAGGCACTTTTTATTCAAAAGATCATAAATCAACATCACTCATTGAAAAATATGGTACCATGTATGAAGAAATTATGTATGGCTCACATATGTAGTTTATGTGTAAAAAATCCACAAATAAAGGGTTAAGCAACCCGTTTAAGAAGCTGATCTTGTTATTGTTGACTTATGTTATGATTTTAATGTGTGTGTGTGCGCGCGTGTGTGAGAGAAACATTTTTTAAAAACACAACTCTGATATATACAGTTATGAT
>JBBMOY010443332.1:0-11836 GCA_037951405.1 Platydemus manokwari | reverse complement strand
ATTTAATAAAAATTATTATTAAAGTGGATAGTTTTAATGGAAGTTCAAATTAATCATTTATTATCGACAATTTGCCCTTTTTATTTAATGTAAGTTGCTAATAGCATGATAATTTATTATTTCAAAAGTGATCTAAAAACTAACCAGATTAATAGATTGCATGTAGATTCGATCTAATAAATAAAAATAAGACCTGAAGAATATGAATAAACGATTGAGAGAATAAAGTAGTGCTCTCCTTCAATATGAAGACTAAGGGAGATCAATTCATGCTGGGAGAAATTGTTTTGGACTTTGTGAGATATTTTGGTAGAAAATCAAAAAGAACGTCCTTTGAACATATAAAATGAATAAAATTTACTATTATTGAGAGATTCCATGAAGATGATGCTAAATAATTATTGGATCAGTTCCTAGGAATGCGTCGTGCATGTACGTAATATCGTGAATGATTATGACAAAAACAATAACTGTTCTGTAGCTGAAATTATTGTGTCAAAATATGTGATTTGCTTCTGCTGGTGCACTGATTGCTTTGTAGGTTTGATGATTCAATGTAGATAATTTTATTTTTACCGTCGCCATTTTTTGATTTGTCATAGTAATTTACCAAGTCATAGCGAAACGTATAATATGTATGTTAAAACTTTAGATTTCAATCGATATATACCAAAGAAAATAACGAACTATATGATGAGCCATTTACCTTGAAGAATAAAGAGAAACCTCCAATCAAAATAATTAGGTATAGAGATCTTAAACACATAAAAATCAATGCACAAAACATTCATCAATACACACAAAGTTAGCACTATATGACATGTGAACTCTGGGAAGAAATCATCAGTCATTTATGCTGAGTAAAGTTTCATCATCTTTTCCTTCTTTATAATGCTGAGTCTACTTTTGTATGAACTTTCTGTTGAGGCTTATTCTATCGCTGTGATTCTTATTTTATGAATTGTTATATATGCTACTAAGGATTACATATTTGATTATAGACAGCGTGATTTAATAAGAATAATAGTCTAACAACTTTATTCAGTTTTATTTTCAGTAGTTACTATTGGTTATATATGTTTTTAGTAATAAGGAACTCAATATAGTAAACTGTTACAAACTTTATTGACACTTTATTATTATAAAATGAAGTTTATGCATATATCAGATTTTCAAAGTAAAAATAACTCCCTGATTATTATAGTTAATTCGCTACATAATGTTGTGTACAATTATAAATTTAATACTTGCTTCATCAACCAACAAATTCTGGGGCATGAAATTCTTTTAGATTGACACCGTTGAAATTATTCTGGTAATTACTGTATTGGGGACGATATAGTTTGACAATAAATTGAATAACTAAAAGGATTAATAATTTTCAATTTGAGAATTTGAAGATGAATTTAAAGTTAAAATAACTTAAACATCAAATAACAAATCAATAATTCGTGGTTTGAATATGTTTTTATAAAATCAAACTTATTCTGTGACTATAAATTAACGCTTAATTTGATAATTACTGTTATTGAAATTGCTGTTTTAATATATTCTGCTTATATACGAAAATTTTCAAATTTTGATTATCTTATTATAATAATATTTTAGATTACCAAACTTTCGGTTTTTAAGAATATTTTTAATTTCAACTGAAAAATTTTAAATGATCAAATTAAATCAATTACCATTAAAGTATTTTCAAGTTGAAGTAAACTGATTTTAGTCGTATTTTATAGATTAAAATCGTGGATTTCTCAAGCTTATAAAATCCCGAAGAACATTGATTTTAGTTTGCTTCGAATTTCTCCAATTAACAGCCCATTTTCACAGAAGTTTTATTATTATTTTTTGTTTCGCTTCTATGCTTTCATTAAAATATTTTATAAGAGAACAATTTATTCCTTTGGCGCGCAGTACCATCATACGGAAATTATCCCAAGATAATAATCATGTCACAAAGATAAATCAGTCGCTTTTTGAAGATTTTTGTAGATATTTGGACGCTTGTATTACCAATCGAAACTTTTTTTTCCTCAAGGAAATTAAAGTAAACCCTAATGATATCGATGCGAATGAATGGAATTATTATTTTATCAGACCGGTTATGAACACCTAAATCCCGACGTTGAAGTGCTTTCAGGCGGTGTTAGGTGGACGATTTCTCGGCGACAAATTCTCGACGATGAATTTTGGTTTATGCAAAAATTGGGCCGATTGTTTGAGTTGGCAAATTTTAAAGAAATGAATCAATCTGATCTCGCCCGATGGTTAAAGAAACATGGCGGATACAGTTCTGTGCAGGTTGTCTCGTGATTTTGCCGGTGATAATTATTGTGTTGCAAGGTGTTCATTGATACTAATAAATACGAAATGCTCAAAGTTTGGTTGCTGGGCCGAGAAAATTCGTCGGGAAAAAATCTCGTCAATATGATCGTTGATAAATATTTTCCATTTCTGTCATTTGTCAACAACCCATTCGTGGAAGGTGATAACTACAGGTGGTGCTCGTCATTGTTTGGCGAGATGTTCGCCGAAAAATAATTTATATGTGTGTAATACTCGATTTGATTTAGGCGAGTGGCAATCGCTGTTCGATCGAAAAATTCCAACAAGATCGAATTGAAAATGTTTAAAGATATATCGGAGGGTGAATTGATTCACACGATGCCTCAAGTCGAGATTTGTAAATCGAAATTCGATCAGAATATTTTGCTGAGCACAAGTGCAATGTTAGCAATCGGATTGGGTACACATTGGATGTTACCGGTTGCTTCGATAGATTCTGGATGGTTGCTAGCATCCAGTCATCAGTTGGCCACATCATTGGCAATTCTATCAGGAGGGGTTGGCTTTCTCAATTGGCATGTGGTGAGTTCGATATACGATTTTATTCGTCTGAAATATTCACTTGGTTTTTTATAATTTTCCATTAATTCATTAAATATCTTGTTATTGCTGTCGACAATTATTAATACAGTGAAATATTACTCATTCTTCGGTTGTCATGGAGATGTTGTCTGAAAATAATAATTCATTACAGATTCAGCAAAAAAAATCCAATTATTGGAAATGGCGATCTGACCTGAATTATCGATCGATTGTCGCTAATAATCGAGGAGTCATCAGTTTATTGGGTGACAGAGCTCAGGATGAAATATTCAAAGAATCCATTCTAGCATATGTCAATATCTTGAATAATCCTAATGGTAATTTATTTATTATTATTATTATTCATTTTTTTCAATATTTATTAAGATTATTTTTTGATGTTTATAATTATTATTGTTATTTATTTATAGTTATTACTAATTTTAATTTATTATTATTTTCAATTTATTATTATTTATTAATATTAATATAGTTGCAATTATTTGTGGTTATTTATTGATATCGATCGATTAATCAATATACTGTGCGATTCATAAGTCTCTGCCTCTAAAACTAAAATAAAACAACAAAACACAATAATATTTATATCCATTGATATTAATTATTATTCACTGATTAATGTACTTTATTTCTTAATAATTTCTTAATAACATTTTCCACAGCTGTGAGTTGGTCGTTGAGGACCAAAAGAATGGCCACCACGATCCCCAGACCTCACGATATTGGACTTTTGGACATGGAGCTATACCATAGCTCGAGTTTATGCAATCCATAACAATTATACAACGAACTTGAAGAAGCAATTTCACATGAATTAAAACATCAATCAAGAAGTCGTCCGTAAATGTTATTCCAAGCTTCAGGAAACGATGCAATCTCTATTTGGTGAACATTTTGAACAGTTGCTATGGAATTGCTTATTATTTACAGTTATTTGTTTTTACTGTATTTTGCTGTGCATTAAAGTAGTTTCATTACATTTAGTTTGTTCTTCATGTTGTTTTATTTTAGTTTTAGATAAGGAGACTTATGAATCACACGTTTGAAAACCATTGGACAAATATCTAGATTTTATTTTCAATGAATCTATAAATGACTAAGACTTAATCGAAATATTGATTCACTGAAATGAAATGCAGTCTTTTATGAAATACTTATCGATATATTAATATTTTTGATCAACACTGTGAGCATTTTAAATTGAATTAAAAATTTTAAAGATTTTATTTTGTATAAAATCGAATTGATTTGTTTATATAATTGTATTTAAATATAGTTTAGTGGTGTGACGTTTCACTTCGTTATTAATGTGTGGTTTTAAAATAGTAGCGGCTTATATGGTGACAATGTCAATTAACAATAACAAGAAAATCGAAGATTTTAAAGGAGGATATGAGAAAAATAAATTGAAATAGAAATTTTAGAGCTTAAATTTGTATGAAATTTGATTTTTATAAAAATTTATCTTGTATAAAATCAAGTTAATTTGTTTATATAATTGTATTAAAATATAGTTGGGTGGCCTGACTTTTCAGTTCGTTTTTAATGTGTGGTTTTTAAAATAGCAACGGATTACAAATACTATGGTGACATCCAAGGTTTATCATAATGATAATTATAAATATAATTGGTTTTATTATCATTATAATTACCACTATCAATTTTTATTTATTTTATTAATTCTTTCTATTATTATTTTTGGATTAGTTAATATGGCTATTATATTATCTTTGTATATTTTTTATTGGTTATTATTATTCTTATTAGTTATTTTTATATTAATGTTTTATTATTAATGTGAAAGATGTATTGAAATTACTTTATTCATTGAGTAATAAAAGTATAACCTTCGAAAGAATAATATACTTATTTTATTGATATTTTTTCAATATGTTTGCATTATTTTCTTACTCTGTGAAAAATAACGTTCCTGCCGAAATATCGGTGTTTACAGGAACTGATACTTATATTAACCTTAATCACAAAATAATATTTGATTTTGTTTGGAAATTGATATTCGTATTAAACGATGTTTAGTTGGATTATTTACTGTTTCAAATCTTTCTAATATGTGTCTGGAAGAATATATTTGAATATATATTCACTTCTCACCACCTTGACAAGTCTGTGAATTAAGTATAGTTAGATACTATCATTTATCGAATTTATAGTTAAGCTGGTAATAAACCTTAGATGTCAACATAGATTGGTTCATAAATTCATATTAGAAGTATTAGATAAAACACTAAATATATTAATTGAAAATAAGCATTTGGTCTTTTACTTGATACTTAATAAATAATATTTATATCAATTTGTCACGAGTTCTTTCCTTTCCATTGATCAATTTTGGTTGGGATGTTTCTTAAAATAGCTCTCCTCAATTTATTAAGAGTGTTTCTCTGTCGTATCTAAGAAACGGAAATCAGTACTTTCGTGCATCAGTATCTTCGTTCGAAATTTTATTTTCTACAATAAAAATAAATTAGTTTTATCGTAGAAAGTTTCCTCAACATTTCTTCGAGATTTCCCCTCGGAGAATTAATTTATATATGAATTTATTGTCATTATTATTAAAGCAGTGGCGTGGCTATCAATTTATAATTCAAGTTTTGTCGCTATTATATTGGTGTTAGAGGAATTACAATCACATTTTTTAAAGTTTAAGACCGAAATTTAGTATTTTTGACAAAGTTTTCCCTTTTTTGTAGATTAAAGCTATTGAATTCATTAAAACACAATTTTTTTAAATTCCTACAATAATACTATTTGAATATTATTGGTTTTCCAGAAAAAAATATAAAATAATAGTATTATTATATATAATATATTACGTTTATTAAATCTTTGACTATCATTTTGCCATTTTATAATTGCATTTCCGGACTCATCATCATATTTCTAAATAAATTTAAGATTGTGAAATATATTTATTTGATTATCTATGAAAATCATTATAATAATCAATATTGATATTTTTATTAATTATAACGTAAAATTACTATTAATTATAGACTATAATCATTATTATGATTATAACATAGATATTTTCATAATACATTGTGTAAGCCGCTAGTACGTTATAAAAAATACTTTGAAAACGAACTAAAAAGGCACAACAACAAATTATGTATTTCAATGCAATTACATAAACAAATAAATTTATTTTATGAAATTAAATTCTATAAAAACTTAAATTTTATACAAATTCAAATTCTACACAGAATCAAATCTTCAAAAATTTTATCCAATTTAATATCCTCACATACTGATTCATCATCAAATTAAAAACAGATCTCTCACTGAATGTTCTTTAAATAATAATATATCAAAAAAGATTTTCATCGTAGAAATTTATATCTCAATGCTGGTGAGCATATTATTGATCGATTCAATGAATATTTATTTTCTCAAACAGTCAATGTAATAATTTTTGACATCTAAGCCTTATCATTTCATATAATTACATTTATGTGCTTTTCTATTGATTCATGTTGTCGATCAAATAGAATTATTTCAATTGAAATTTTTAGACGTGTTAATTTAAAATGTAAATTATTTGTTTTATTATAGCTTATCTCGAAAATTATTTAGGAAATTTCTTAAATATTTTTGCAGTTGTTTTAACAAAAGAAAATCAAATTTTAAAGAATTTTCTAGTTGTGGATGAAATCAATAGAATTGTCAATGAAAGATTATTTATATAATAAGGTGACAACATGATATCATAACTATCATTCGAAAATTTAATTCGGAATATTTTCCCATCTCATTATTTTTAAGATTTCCTTAGCCGCTCAATTTTTCTAGACTTGAATTTTCTCTTGAAATAAAAATTCACTTGCTGTGTACTCAGGAATTTCAGAATTATACGATGACCTTCGTAGCAATATCAGTCCTTCGTTATCATGTGTGCTTTGCATTTCTGAAATTTATGCTCAATATTTCGAGATGTTATCGTCAGTAATACATATTCTGAATATAATCAGCCAAATTCTTACTATTAATATGACGTAACTCTTTATGAAGGTGTCTAATTTATTTCTGTGAATGTCTGTTGGTATTGTAATTCTATTATTTCCATTGTCATTATAGACCATGACTAATTCAAACAGCTCGTATTACTTCTAAGTTGGGAAAGCATTTATTTTTCTTGATAGTTGACTTGAGTTTCCAATTTTTGAAGCCATTGTTAAAAGAACATTATCGGAATGTTGGATCTTTCATAATTCATCATTGCGGAGAATTGAGTGTCAAAGCATTGATAAAGCGAGTTTTGGGCTTGATTTATTTAGCTCCTATGTATTGTGTTAAACATTGCGAGCATGGAACTACACTTAATCTTCTGCATTTCCTTGATCACTTCTCTTACTATATTAGAGATCTAGATTGAATCCCGTTGAGTTTGCAAACCATTTTT
Source organism: Platydemus manokwari (assembly GCA_037951405.1). Lineage (NCBI taxonomy): Eukaryota > Metazoa > Platyhelminthes > Tricladida > Geoplanidae > Platydemus > Platydemus manokwari. The sequence goes on along the minus strand of JBBMOY010443332.1, from coordinate 4,527 downwards.
GAAACTGAGAACTTATCAGTTTGATAGTTTTCTTAGGTAGGCCAAAGCTTTGTGGTCAGTGCGAGTTGCAAATCCTTTGCCAAGTAAATAATGCTTAAAATGCGTAATTTCATGATCTTCCAAAAGTTCCTTTCTAGCAACACAATAGGCTTTTTTGTGAATGTTAAGAATTCCAGAAACATATGCAACTACCTCCATTCATCGCTTTAACATCAATTTGATGTAGAAGAACTTCAAAGCTTGTTTAATTATATTATTTCTTTGTTAGAATCTTGTTACTCTGAAATTGGTGCCTTTGACAACTTCTTAAGTTTTGCAAACTTTATCACACTCTTTGGTCCATTCAATTTTTTTTTCATTTTTGGACATCGACGATACAAAGGACCTGTTATTATTGCATAATCCTAGATGAATCGACAATAATAATTACTCAATCTTAGAAACAATCTCGATTACGTCATCCACTCATTACCATTCTATTTTCATCACAGTGTTGATGAATTGCATTGATCGTTTTCATTTCCGTTAAAAACATTTCACATTTCTTCATAATATCGATTTCACCTTAAATGTTGGTGAATTTCTTTTACAATAATGTCTTTGAGAAGATTTTTTTATCCCAGACCAAATTTTACTTCACCTTTAATATGAGGTTTCCCAATACATTCCCAGCTGCCTTTAATCATTACTGTTATTGATGCACCTGATATTGGTTGACGAATAAAATATAAATATTGAATTATAATAGATGTTTTGGAATGGCTGGTGTTTGTACTATTTGCCATTGTTACAGTTATATTTCCTGATCGTTTAAACCATTTATCTGTGAGTCTCCCTCCTATCTAACTTGATTTTATCGGGAATAAAAATAGATTATCGATCTATTGTTCAAAAATGATTTAAGATTTTTTTGTAATGTGTTGTGGTTTAATAAGAAAATGTGTTATACGAGAGAAGTAATAGTAATCTTGATATTGAAATATAATTATTAGATACATAGTCAGACTTAAAAATGTAATAATTCCTTAAAAATTTAGCTGAATAAAATTATAATATTATAAAAAAATACAAATAAATCAAATTTCACAAGCGTTAACGTGTTTTCCAACTTCGGTTATGTACGATTCAGTAAAACAAAATTTTATTTTATCCATATTTTACCATTCATTGTAGGTTAGATATTATAAATATTTCGTATGTTTTATTTATCCTTTATTAATTTTTTGAAATTTTATAATTTTTTATTGTTTTTTTTATTATTATTTATTTTTTTGTTTAAATTTGTGAGACACTCTTTAATATCAGTATCGGGTGTTTATTTATGTATTATATAGCATCCTATTATATGTTCATTCTATTGTGATTATGTTCAATTGATGTCATGTTTTTTATCTATATATGGTATCGTTTTGCTCCCAGTGCGGATGGGGATGAATTGCACAGATTCGTTGTGTTGTAACAGATGCGTGAATAAAATCATTAAAATTAAAATCTAAATATATCTATTCACTTTATTCTGTAATGCTAAGTTATCCATTAAGATGTACAAACCAACAAATTGAGTATAGATTTTCTTTCTCGAAGCAAATGAAACTTCTTTTTAAAAAAATTATATTTTCAAATAAAAATATGTTTTAAGTATCAGTGTTAGACAATGATTTTAATGTCATAAAAAACTCTGCGACTAACCAATGATTATAAGGACACGAAACCAGATTAACGTTACTACTTTTGGTAAAATGTTGGACAATTCTCTATGACAAATATATTTATCATTTGTAGGAATATCACAAAGGCAGCTTGAATTAGATGTGAAAACTTGGGCCAAGGAGAATTGTAGTCCAGACTTCAAAGAAACATCAGCCAATATTGAAGTCAATTTAACAGAAGCCTTATCACTGCTACGACAATTGAATATTGTGAGTTTGGATCAATCAACCGAGAAATTGACTGCAAAATCTCTTGAATTGTCGACTGGCATTTTGGGAACCGAGTTTTCCACAAACAATCTTTCTCTCGAGCTAGACGGAAATACTGTTATAAGAAACGATAGCAATAATGTCTTAGTAGCCGAACCGATTGCTGAAGGCTATGAAAAATCGAATCGCAATGTTAAAATGACGTCTGAATAACAGTACATTAGCCCTCTAGTGTTCATTGATTTGTTGTATCTTGCGACATGTGCCTACATAAATGGGATTTTGTGAATTACTCATGCAACAAGAATTGCTTTCACTTGATGTGAATATTTGATAATGCCTTATTTTTGCATAACTTCGCAAAAAGATAAATTTGATAAGTAATATTTTAAAAATATAAATAAAAGTTAGCCATTTCATTGAGAGTTTCTAAGAATCACTCCCCAATATAATATTATTGTTACGATATTTTAATTGGCTAATATAAATGTTGATATTTCTAAACGATAAATGCGATAATTTTAATTAATTAGCAATGAAATAATTTCTTTTTTCTCCAATAAAAGATTGTGACGAACCGAATACTTCATATAATTCATTAAAAGGTTTGAGATACTATAAGTTTTCCTTGTCGTGTACGATTTCTAAACTTTTTAATAATCCTGGACAATAATTCTATGAAATGAAACTAGAAATGTTACGCAAATTTAATGAAATGGAAATCAAGAATTAATGATAGATGGGCGTAAACCAAAGATAATTTATTTACTATTAACTAATATTTCGAATTATTTATTAGCAGACTATTAAAATTTTTAGACGAAGACATAAGTCCGAATTATTCGTTAATATTGAATACATTCTCTTCGATTTGTAGTATTTTACCTCATTAATCATAACACGAGCAACTAAATAGTGAAAAACAAAAAGTACAAAAAATTTTGAAATAAAATAAAGACTAAATTCAAATTTTCAACAAAAAATATACTTATTTTTTAAAAATTTGTTTAAAAACGTCACTTGTTTCTCTGAATTCAAGGTCATAGTAGTGTCTAAATAAAATCTAAAAATAAAAGTTACTACATGTCCAAAAATAGAATAAAAACAAAATTATTATATATAAACATACCAACTAAAAATAGTAACTGGCGTATTAAAGAAACCAAAAATAGTAGCACGATAATAAGCATAGAATATTACTAAAAAATAGTGTTAAGAGGGATGAAACACATAGATGGAATAAATTGAAACAGTATGTAAACGAGTGAAACCAGTCATTCTACCCACAATATGTTAGGCACAAAATTTCCAATACAATATTATTAGGAAGAATTTTATTATTATCATAAAACAATTTCTTATCCATTCCAATATTTATTATTTCAATTATTCTGAAGATATTCTATAATGAGAAAAATTTTTATTGTCATTATAATTAACTGCATACCCACCATTATTTCTAGACTTGTGGTTTTTAAAATCCGATAAGAAGGTCATATCTTAGTTCCCCTTCTTCAACTTTTAGAGAGGCTTGTTCGAACACCTATGTAGCACCCCTTTATTTTTCTCTTGAGGTTTCTGTGCTTGTACAATAGAATTAGATATCATATGCTATTTGTTATAAATTTATATTTAAATGAATCAAATATATTTTATAGACTTGTTGAATTTGTTATTGATTGTGATATAATTAATATTTACATTTTAAATATTATTTAATTATATTATCCAGTGATTATTCTGCAACATCAACTATTATCTGTTGGATTCCAGTAAAGTTACAGATTCTAAAAACCTTTTGACACAAATTTTTATATCTTTTATATAATAACACATATGAGGACTATGATACAAATTTAACTTGATAATAATTGTCAAATTTAATTTAAAACTGTAATATATTAGTTAAGAAACTAGAAAACTATGAGGTATCATGCTTATCTCAATTAGTTGAAATATAAAATTCAATTCGTCACTAGTTTTTTCTTTTAAATTTTAGTTAGATTTTCTAGTGAATTGTATCAAATATTTCCTCGATAATACAGACAATACAGCTTGACCACATTTGCTAAAGTGACGAACAATGAAATTTAAAATTCTTATAGTAATATTAAGCAAACATTTATTTTAAATGAAGCGATATTAAATGAAATAAATTGCTAGTAATCGATAATAAGCAGTGAATGGATGTTTCAGTACTTTGGTATTAAGTGTACATTGATAATAAGTGATAATTAATGTTTTGGTAGAGGACTACTGAAAATTTGACATCATGGAAAGAGTTTATCCAAGACAGTAACTTCAAAATATTGAAAACCCTATTTTATCCTTATTATCCATTGATGTAAAAAAAGTATTTGATAAAATATATATTGCAACTTAGCTTATGAAGGAATTAATTATTTGAAAAAAATTGTAATATTTTTCTGCTTTATTCAATTTATAGTCTTAGTGATGTGGTTAATAACTTGGCTAAGGTATAGACTACTCTGAACATTGTTTTATCAAACTATTTTTACATTGTTACCATTGTTACCAAGGTGATTTGGTTAACCTACATATTTTAGAAATTTTAGAGATTTATGATACATATTTAAAGCAAATTTAA
>JBBMOY010442221.1:0-11837 GCA_037951405.1 Platydemus manokwari | reverse complement strand
CATTATCGATACATAAATATAGAAAATTACCTCTTCTAGTTGTTTGGTGAATCAATTTCGCTGAAAGCAAATAATTATTAATAATAATTTATATTTATAATCTTCACGTTTATCCCTGTTTAAAGTATTTGATGTTCTCCACAATTTCTTGATATTGAATTATCCATTTATTCTCTATTTATTATCGGTGTCATGTGATGCATGAATTAGAATTATTATGATGACGTCATTATTTTTAGAAAAAGTCGATGAAGCATCTTGATAATAGTATTCACAAGAAATGCCAAATATATCTTTGATCAGGGGAAGAAATTATAATTTATTTATCGATTGATATGATCATCAATAATCAATGACATGACTTATGAGCAAATCAAAATAATATGATAAACATGTATGTGCTTACTACAAAATCGATATTTGATTTCAAAAAACTGGAAGCACAATAACAGCACTAAAATAAACACTAAAATTAGTTTATCATATTAGTCGATTGTAAATAAAAGTCTCACACAAAACCATCATCATAATGAAATCTCGACCTGAAATAATATAATAGCAATCAAATATTGATCAATTATCGATTGAATTTCAAATAAACAGACACTGGATCACAATAAGCAACTCGTCAGTTCTAATTGCAAAATATTGGATATTGCCATCATCATTATCTCATGTCATAGAATGAGACATGTTACTATATGATGATGATAAACAGATACAAGACTCTATTACGTGTCGAGACGTGATGATTCCATGGTAACAAATTTTATCTCGATTTATAACAATTACAATAAATCGATATCCAAAAATTCAAAATGTGTCTTTGATATAATATTGAGTGTTGATGTCAATAATTATTATGAAAAATATCTATTATCGGAACAGATTTCATCACATTTGAATATATTGTGATCTGGATTATTAATTATATTATTGTTATATGTGATTAACACGTGCACACAAGTATATCTCAATCAGCATAAGATCGACCTTTTGAATGAATCAACTAAATGGCTACCCTAATATCAACAATAACAATCAAGTACATGACCAAATATCAGTTGTCATAGAGAAGATCGTTATTTGAAAGAAACATCAACAACTAGTTTCATTTCAACCCAGACAATCCAGATGTGCAGCTCAAACACAGACAAGCAAGTAAAATTGTCATACCTGATTCATTCTTCAATGCATCGATTCTCCTCGAGTGATCTAAAATCGTTGTATTTATTATTTTATTATTAATATCTTTTATAAATTCCTAAATCTTGAACCGCCCCCTCCCCCCATTAATCTCAAATCTATCACAGCAATGTATTGCTAGATATAAGCACGCGAATATTAAATATTCATATAAATAATAATATATAATGTATAAAATAATAAAATAAATAATATATAAATAATTATGGTAAATATTATTATTAATTTTATCAATAATTTTCCATCAATCTCGGGCAGGAGATTCGCTGTAAAACAATAATCCAAATGATCTCATGAAAATCGATATGAATACTGTTGTTATCCGTTACTAATTTAAAAATCACACGTTAAAAAACAAACTGAAAAATCAAGGCACCAGGTATCTATTTTAATACAAATATGTAAACAAATAAATATAATTTTATATAAATATTATTTTATATATAATTATAATTTAATTTTATATAAATATTATTTTATATATAATTATAATTAAATTTTATATAAATATTATTTTATATATAATTATTATTTAATTTTATATAAATATTATTTTATATATAATTATTATTTAATTTTATATAAATATTATTTTATATATAATTATAATTAAATTCTAATTAAAATTTTAATTCGTTTAAAATATCTCACAAATACAGCTTCCATTAGTTTTCTCCGGCGATTTTTATCATGTCTTAAACTCATACATCACGCATTTGTTCATTGTCATCGCACTAAATCGTACCGTTATCAGAATTGATTATTACTACTATAATATCCATATTTTATTACACGCAACCTACTAATCTGTTAGGAGCCAGCTCTTTGGTGGAATAATCATCAAATATCTCGTCTAACTACTCATAGTAAATTACCGAATAGTTAATCGATAAATTATTGCCGAATTATTCTTGATCATCTTCCAATCTCGAATTCATCTAGTTTAATTCCAACATTGTCACAATCTTATTTTAATGCATCTAATGATAATGCTACTTCAGAAAATCTCTCCATCCCTCAATATGTTGTTATTTTCCGCATTTATTTTTGTGCCAATGAAATTTGGTTGATATTTTATCTTATTCCATTCCTTGTCAGCTTTTGAGGTTTCTTTCCGACCAACATCTATTCTAAATCCGCAAAAATTCGATCTTCTACTCTTAAATAGATCAAATTTTCGCAGATAATTAGATAATGTTGACTAGTTTCTCAGAAGAACGCTTTTTCCAAACAGCATTTCTAATAACTAGTGTCGGATTAAACCATGATATTATACGATGCACGGTATGAGAAATATCACTTTAATCCAAACCGAAGGCACGTTCTGAGATTGAAGAGTGGTCATAATCATGTCCAGAACTGTTCACACCATCCTTTCTGGTAAACTGCTTGCTTGGTATTGACAAGACGAAATGAATTCAAACCTACTGGCAACATTAATTCTATCCGACTTTTGAATTTCATATCGATAAATCCAACCATTGAAAATAGCTTCCGAAATATTTGATTCGTCTTGTAGAAACACAGGAAATTAATCGTTTAATCCATTCAGATAAATTCTGAAAACCAATCTTAAAATTGTCGTTTCTGACTCGCTTCCTAGATTTGACCATTTTTCTGCATTATATTTTCATATGGATGATCTGTTCAAAACCTTATTGATGTTTCTATTGTGTTTTTCTGCTGATTTATCATCCATTTGCATATCATCAACAAATATCACAAATACTCGATTAAACATATCCTTAAAATGATATTTATCAGATTATAAAGTAATCCTGGAGCAGTATTCCAGTGATAATCTGCTGTCACAAAACTATCCAATCATATTTAACGGAGAGGGCCATTTGATAACATGACTGGCTTGATTATTTTTAATGAGTGAATCTAATATCGGTTGAATATGCGGTAACTGGGTTGTAAACTTTGAATTGAATTCTTTTAATTTGAGAAAATCTAAAACAAGTATTATAGACCAATCAACTGTTGCCACAGTAACCAACAGTGAATTACAATACATCTTCCAAAACCGAATAACCTGGTTTTTCAACAAATTCTCAGCACTATTTCTTCAATTTTTCATTCAAAATTATTCCAATTGATATCTGGCAATCTGAGGAATTAGACTTCCCTTTCTTCTTGCTTTGTTATCTTTAATCATTTATCAAAGCATTTATTTCGTTCAGATCTCATGTAAATTTGCACATATATCCATTACAGTTTTATTTCAATAAATCACTTGATAATAACTCTTAAGCAATCCACTGAGATGATGATTCAAAAATGATTGGCAAATATAAGCACCAGTTACCTTGGAAATATTCCATCTAATATCTCTGCAATATCCAAAATAAACAGCTATTTAATTCAACACAACTATTATAATCAATGATGAAAGAGATTTTTATTTGCTGGCATCCCATCTTCCATAAAACATCTTCACTTGTAATTGATGAAGATTTTATCAACTCCTGTGTTGTTTGTCATTTATAAGGAATACATTTTAAATTATGATATTCGTAGCTATGACAACCATTTATAGATATGATTATTGATTGGTTATTGATAAAATAAATGAAATATTATTGATATAAAGCAGGGAAATATTTCAAAAAATCAATAACAATATTAATGAATCACCTTTGCTAACAGTTACGACATCCATAAGAACTAAATAAATATTTATCGATAATCATTATAAAATCAATTCCTTAATCAATTATTAACCAGTAACTGTGAAATTATTTGGTGGACATTCTGAAATATATTCATAATAAATCAATTATAAGTCGATTATCAAAGATCTTACGCTCACAAGCGTCGAGAACTAATTGGCACTCTCTATTTTCTAAAATATTCAATAAATATCATTGATTTATTATATAATTGGGCTTTTACTTTACTTAATCATCACATAGTAATTATCTATTATTGATATTGATATTATGATCAATACAGTTGATGATATTGTCCAGATAGCCATTAATTATCACAATCAATCAGACTCATCCAATCGATTTGTTCAGAAATTATAAATATAAACAAGCACATCAATTATCATCATCCATTACAAACTCATTCATTGTATTCCAATTCAAATTTCTCCCACCTTTCTTAATGCAAATCTCGTTGAAACTAGCACATTCTTGATCACTTGCAAAAAATGGACTCAATTTTGAACATCGCCCCAGGCTATCTCGAATAAAACACGCGATAATATAAACTAATAAATTATTCATTGCATCAATGTTTTCTTTCTGAATGTTATGATCCTTATTTATCGTTTAGAATATTTCACTTTCACAACATAAACCTCAAGGTCATTTTTAGATTATTAAAACAATCAAGCATATCAACTCGAAATTTATTTTTCAGAAATATTTCAGAAATTTTTCAGAAATAATTCAGAAATTTTTCAGAAGTTTTGCAGAAAATTTTCAGAAATATTTTAGAAATTTTGCAGAAATTTTTCTGAAATATATTATTACTTGAATGAATTTCCCAAATAAATTATCATGAATTATCACCCCGTCCTTATTTACTTCACAGTGATAACTGCTTATCATTGGATTTAACTCCACCAATAACAAAAATCTGCCAAACTTCATGATGAGTTCAACGAAAATCAAAGAGTTAATAAAAATTAAAAATAAACATATTCTCGCAATGTGTGATAAAGATTCTTAAGTACATACATATATACACATATATTACATCCGTCCGTCTTCGTAAAAGCCTGCGTCTAGGTAATTCATGTATATTGCTGGCTTTTTATTTCTGTTAGACCTCTTCATTTTCTCGCCAGTACTTAATAATATCTCCTTTTTTGAGCAATCATTTCTGTTGATGATGCTTTGTCGCTTGTTCACATTTTTGTTAAGATCCGAATCCATAATGAGTCACACAACGATATATTACGCCCACAAACATAATCATATAATTAAAATCCAAAAATGCATGAAAATCCTATAAATCGAATTTAATAATTACAAAAATAGAATAAAAACTAAAAATAGAATTTATTAATTACAAAAATAGAATAGAAACTAAAAATAGAATTTAATAATTACAAAAATAGATTAGAAACTAAAAATAGAATTTATTAATTACAAAGATAGATTAGAAACTAAAAATAGAATTTATTAATTACAAAAATAGAATAGAAACTAAAAATAGAATTTAATAATTACAAAAATAGAATAGAAACTAAAAATAGAATTTATTAATTACAAAAATAGATTAGAAACTAATAATAGAATTTATTAATTACAAAAATAGATCAGAAAACAAAAATAGGATTTTAAAATTTCAGATATAAAAAAATCGTGATTGGTTACAGTTATAAAGAAATTAGTATAAAAGCAGCCGGAGAAAACGGAACAAATCGCCAAAAAGTTAACTAACATTTATCAGACTAAGCAGTCATCAAGCAGGAACTACGAGCGACGAGAACAAATTAATTAGCAACAAGACAAGCATAGAAATCTCCTCCACAAGCCAACCGATTTAAGCAGTGACGGACAAATAGAATTATTGATTGATTTTCATAGAATATCGATAGATTCGGTATTTACAAAATATCTCTTCGTTTTTCTCCCATCTTTTTAATAGTTTGTACTCATTGTGGGATTCACCCGTATCGTGAGCCTTGCCCTCTGGTTAAGTGAGCCACACTTCGCCAGTTATATTTTTATACAATTATAATAATCAATTTGTTTATCTAATTTTGTAGCTTTGAATTTGATTGATAATTATATTTTATTACAGTTGCGTTATTGTTATTTATTCTATCATTATATTATTATTACACTATAACCTACTTCCAACGAACGCAGCCAATCGTGTGGAGTCCGGTTGGCACCATAAACGAGCCCATTAATAACTAATAAATCAACAGCAAATATCAACCCGATAGAAAAACCGATACTTTCGATACTCGTATCATTGATACGTTTTGGGGTCACTCTCTTTTATGGTTTATTATTCTTTTTTTTTATTGATCGATTCTACGTCTTATCTGTACTCTGAGTCCGTCTTGACCCTCAGGTAGTATAATGACCTTATGGGTTTTGTTGTTTATTTGACTCGACGATCGCAACTTATATGAAGATAAGCGAATCGGCGTAGAAATCGATTTTATTTTAGTAATTGCCTCTACTATTGTCCTATTTATGGTGTTGATTTTTGATGTTATTGATTCTTACAATCAGTCTCACTTAACAATGCACCAGAATAACTTTAAAAGGTGATGAATGATAATGAATTATATATTGTGAAATTATGACATCTTAGGCCTACTGGCAGATTTAAAACCAACTCAAAGTGTGTATTACAATGATTTACTATTAATTACAATTATACACCAATTACAACTTCTATACAATTATGGGGTTATAAATTACTACTTGTACGGTACTGTATACAATTGTTAACGATGAATACGATATACAATTATTTTTATGCAGCTACTTTTATACACATAAACGACGGGATTTTTATACAATTCAGGGAAGCAGATGTTGGACAAAACAGTTACCCTTCGTACTATTGGGTCAGTGTCCGTTTCTTCAGAGTTTTTTCAGACCTCGGCTCGATAAATAGGGAGAATATGCGTTATAAATAATTGAATATGTGATTTTAAATGTACTATCTTACTGTTTGTTCTTCCAGTAGAAAATACTGGGCATATCCTAATTCCTGTCCCAGCAATGAGTCGTCGATATTACGTTCAGGTTCTTGTAAAAGTTTTCCTATCGTATCGTATATGGAGTCCTTATAGTGCTATTCTATTGTGCACTTTAATGATAACGGTTACTCCCTTATATTGGAGGTGGTGAATCATTCACAGATATTCTCTGTGAATTTAATTTAATGCCATGCATATATATTAACCAGAATAAAATTTTCGATATGGTTATTCAATAATTTCTGTGCTATTTTTCGATAAAATGTGTTTGTTTTGTTACGAGAATGTTTTTTGTGTTTTGATTATTCTTAATTATTCTTACAGTATTGGTTATCAAATAAGAATTTTACAAAGAGTAAGCGTCAAAAATACATGACAACATTGGTCCAGTCTAAAGAAAAGCTGGGAGAAACAGAAAAAGACCCGGGAAGAAGAACTGAAGTGTTGACTGGAACATCAACATCACCCTGAAGTCAACTGATATTCAAATAATGATTTCTATTGCAGTCCAACGAGCTGCCATCAAACATTTGATTTAAAAATGAACATTCATTAATGCCCGAACATTTGTGATTTTCTTGTTTAAATTGTAAAAAACACGTGTAAAATATATATTATTATTTACAGATTATTTGATAAACATTAAAAATAAATAAATAAATTATCAAAAATAATGTAAAAAAATTGATAAGAAATAAAAATATCGCATAAAAATGATTTAAAATTTTAAAAATCAAAAATTTTATCACAAAGAGGCTGTCAGGTTAAAATTTTATGGCCTAAATTTTCAAAAATGATAAACAATTCCCATAATAATGACGGTACAAAGAGCACCGAAAATATTAAAAATTAGTCACTGATCGGGGGTTCATGGTATTCAACTGCAACGACTATATAAGTTGACGATAGAAACGATAATCCATTCATTCATTACGACAATGATAATTGGGTCAGTGAAACATTACAACACTGATAATTGGGACAACAATAAAATTACATTGGAATCAGAAATAATAGAAAATTTGTTAAATTGATAAAGCAACGAACACAATTGACTTGATAAAATAGTTTGCAAAACACGCTAATTAATATTATAAACTTTAAACATAAATTTGATAAGGAATTGTTACAGTTATTGCCATCCCGGTGACACCACCGAACCTATTGTTTTATAAAATCAATCGGTTTCTCTAATTGGTAAAATTTGATGATTTATCAATAAATATTTAAGAAAATAATTGTTGCATTGTGCTGATTTACTTTGTGTTAATAATCATTAAAATGTTCATTGATTAAAGAACTCACACGGTCGATTTTCACATCATCAATTAAAACAACCGAAAACTAATACAGCTATTAAAATTAGACATGAATAAATTCTCTAAATCCAACGCGGACAGTCTTCTCTTTTCCGTTGAATTATGGAATGATAGTGTTACATAATCGATACGTGATTTGTATAACTAAGTTCTTTTTACTTTTGTTAATTTTAATTTAGTTCTTCCTTTAGTAAAACTTTTGATCCTCTGTAAAGACAAACTTAAAGCTTCCAGTGCCATTTATTTAAAAAGTAAATCAATTTTTATTCGTTCCAACTAATTTTCATTTCCAATATGGCGAAAATAACGAAACAGAAGTGTTGGGTGAGAACCTTTTTTTAGAGATTTTGAATTTTGCATGCCTTCACAACCTCATGGACATAGCGACCAACCAACCACAGTGGAGTTAGATGGTAAACAAGTATTAGAAAAAGAGACAGCTATATACAACAACACACAGATAGGGATTGACCAATTCCATTTCTTCAAAAACTGATAAACCCAATAGAAGCATGGAAAAAAGGACGGAATCAAAATGTGATACAGACATGACACAAGAATTACACACAAATTTCGAGTATAAACTCGAGTGTAAATATAGCCAACTATCAGTTGGAAGCCAGTTTTGGTTATGTTTTTAAGTACAGAGAGTATCTTTTGAATACAGAACAATTATTAGTGTATCTTTGTAAGTCGTACTGATCAGTACGCAGGTTGGAAATAAAGTCTATAACCTTCGAGTTTTGGATTCAGAGATTATTCAGTTGTTTTGAAGTATAACCCAACACAAGTAGTATTTTTATAATATTTTTTATAAATACCAAAATGACAATTATATAATAAATAAAATCAATGTAAGTCACACATAAACCTCGATAAAAAAACTTCCAAGACAAGAATAAATCACATAAGATGTGTTTAGCAGAAAACTAATAAACAGAGGTATCAGTTAGTAAGTTACTATTTTGATTTTCATTTATTACTGATATACTGGATCTTAACTCATGGACGTGGATTACTAACCTCCTTTTTCCTATTTCTTATTGTTGAATTGGAATGCCTGTATCGATAGTGGTATTGACAGATAATATTGATTCAATCAACTACGGTTAATAAGTAGAGCTTTAATTGACAGATGCTATTGTGTTCCGGCTTCCCAGTGAGCGCTATTTCTTGGAGCTATTATAGATTTTTGGCTGAAAGTTTTAGGCTTATTTCATTCCGATTCTGCAAAAAATTTATTAAGTTGAACGAACTCACTATGATATATAAAATCACAATAGTGAGATCAATATTTACCAGAAAAGACTGCACAGTAGGGTTTAGATCTAATTTTCAATTCTGTAATAATTAATAATCGATCAAAATATACACGCTGGATCATCCAACAGGATTCTTCTCTCTTCAGTAATAAATCACAGTCAAATATTTTATTAAACTCAGATTTAGTAATTTCAAAACAATCAATTTATAAATGCTTATTTTGAAATAAGGGATAAAATATATACAAGCATTCCAATCTAAATATTAATTGCAAAATTATTAAAATTGCTGCCAATGCCAACTATGATATAAATCGATTTTTATAAATATTTGATAAATCAATATTGGGATCGATATAATGCCTGCTAATAGAATAAATACGATTAACAAATGTTTCACGGCTGATAATACAGATGAAAGATCATGTCCCAAAATTATTCCTGTGGAAGTTCCGAAATCTGGATTTGACGATTGCCCTGATGATGGAAATTTTCAATTTCCAGGTAGGTTTGATTTTGAATGCTTTGATTTGTTTAATAGTAAATTTATTTAATTTTTTCAATCAAATATTCATCAATTATTGTGCACATTTATCACTTGATGACAGCAAGGCATTCATTCATATTATGGGGTAAAATATCCTTTGATCATTTTTAAAATGTGCTTTATTTTTTGAAGATATTCGATATGATTGGTTGTACGATCAGAATGCTTGGTTAGTTTGGGTCATGTGGAGTAGGTGTATCTGTTGAACATTGATTATGGATGCATATATTCAATCGATACATATTGATTTGAAAATATGGTTTTAAACAAAAAAATATATTTATTTTATCAAATATGTACGAAATATAAATAATAGACTTTCAGAAGAATGTTTGTCTAATTCGAATTTTAGAAATTGAAACAATTTCTTTCAATCTCAAGATTGTGTTGACTTTCTGAAGAATCTCAATATTTATTCGAATATCGGATTACACCTTTTAAATATGAGATTTATCACACAATATTATAGCTATTAATTATTAAATACATCGTTAAGCATTATTTGGATTTCAATAATAAAATACTAATATTTTATAGAATAAGTTAGATTATTATTATTATTATTATTATTATTATTATTATTATTATTATTATTATTATTATTATATTGCTATTATTACATAAGTATTGATGCTAATTGTATAAAGTCGAGAATTTATCCCTCGAGAATTCTGTGTACTTGTTTTAGAGAATTTAAATTTAGTAAAATCAATGTGACAAAAGTATTGACTTGATGCATAAAATAAAACAGTTCAATGTTTATTTATCAAACAATGTATTCATCACAGAAAACTGTCTATGTTTGACATCAATAAAAATTTAATATTTTATAAACATTCATTCATAATAAATGTGTTTTCAAATGATATTTGTGACATTTAGAACAGCTTTAGTAAAACATTGAATGCATGAGTAAATCGTAATCCATAAGGAGCTTTATTTAGACGCTGAACTTTTATTCTAATTCAAGTATTGTTTAAGAGCATCTTTATAAATAATATTGGTTAAAAATTGAGTAATTTACATCACTAGATTTTGATAAACACTTTAAATATTGATGTTTGGTCAATTTGTAAAATTTGAATTCAAAGCATTTTCATGAATATTGGTGATCTATTTGCATTGGCTTTTAATGAATTAAAAATTATATATATTTAGATTTAATTTTCAATATCAGAGGTTTAATAAAATTTTCAGAACAATTCAAAATTATTGCTTATTTAGTTATGTAATTTTCAGAATTGTAAGAAAATTATTAATTTCGTTAGGAATAAAAATTAATCTGGGAAGAATTATTAAATATTAGATGATTATCTTAATAAAACTTATCTATTAACAAATAAATTGGGATGGAATGAAATTTAAACTAAAAAATTAGTGAGAAGTTTTTCGAAATAAATTTGAATTTATTATTTACATAAACTACGTGAAAAGTTTTGTTTATATAAATCAAAGATGAAATCAACGAAGAAAGTACTATATTTGTTCTGGATAAATATAAAATTAAGCTAATATTAAAATCTACCAATTGTATATGAAAAAAGGTTAAACAAAAGATGATACATTACATAACAGACAAGTTTATTAAAGCGCATCGACGTAAATGTAAGAATAATAAAAAGTGAAAAACCTCTCTGTTTTGATTAATTAGTAATCAGACAGAAACTGGATGAAAGTTAGAGCAATTTTAGTTGTTGTGAGGCTTTAAACTTAAATTAAATAATTTTGAAATTAAAATTAAAAAATTAAAATTGAATTATTTTACAATCATTAATTGATTTTTTAATAATTTAATTTTTTTAATAATTTAATTTTTT
>JBBMOY010441110.1:0-11838 GCA_037951405.1 Platydemus manokwari | reverse complement strand
TTATTCGATTATCATTTTTCATCTTATATCTCCAATCAAATCTTATAAACAAATTAACTTTAATATTCAAAACAAAATAAATTTTCCATTTTATGGCGACAAATTCACTTCAATCATTTTGTTGTTATTTACATATTCATAATTGTGCCCAAGAAATCATTAAAGATTCCAAAAGACAGAGTTCTACAAGACTCTCGAGACACACCCCCATAAGAAACAGAACCAGGTTCAGCATTAATTGGATGCGACTAATGGCAAAAAATATATTGAACTTGTTAAAAAATTGAAACAAATAAGCCATAAAAAATGACAATATAAACAAAAAAATTCAATAAAATTGGTATGTAATGTTTCTATTAAATCTTTCGAATGATTTCTATCACTCTATGACTTTTAGAAAAGAATTTATTAATTCTTTTAAAGTGCCTTTGTATTGATTGAATAGAGATACTATTCCTAAAACATACCCATACCAACCTGAATGATTTAAACAATCACAGAAATAAATCAATAAATAAAAACAATAAAAAGAAATTGATGTTTAATTGTTTCAGTATGAGAATCATAATGAAAATATATAATATTTGGGACAGAGATAATTGTAATCAAATATTGAATTCTATCACACAATCATTACAGTAAAATGATGGAATTGAATTGCTTTATGTGCTTAACTCGTGTTCATTATTCGAATCCAAAATGAGAAGATCCTAAGGCAAATCAATGTAATATATTTTAAAAAGTCTATCAAAGATATCATTATATGATGAAAGTCTTTGTATGAATCAGTTTAAAAATATGGTTCTTGCCATCAATTTCCACCAACATTAAAGATCAATAGCATCTGATTGCATCTTAGCACGTATTGCATAATCCGTGTGTTAATATTTCTCGAATAATTTTAAATAGTTTTCAATCACCATCATTCATATTATTTTCAGAACTAATATGATCAAAAAATTATTGATAAACCATCGGATATATTTTCTACATAGAATTTATTGAGGAGGAATTTTTAATAATTAATTACTTATTATCCATATACAAATATATATAAAACGATTTTATAAAAATCAAAATAATACATAGAAAAGATTACGAAACAAAATATAGTTGATGTACGACATCATTAAAATTATTATGTATTAAGAGCTGACCGGAAATATACATTACAAATATAAAGCTTAGTACTGGAATTTCAAATAAAAACATTTCCAATAAATCGATAAGAATAATGTGTAACAATCTGATATTATTATTATAATATATAACAATATATTAAGCTTTCTCTCTCTTTATGTTTGATACATGACAAAAATAAAAATAACACAAATATATGAGCCCTTGATTATGAAAGTGGTATAAGTCATTTCAACCATTCAAAACCAAATTTACATTTAAAAATGGTAATAAATTTCACAATCATATTAAATGCTGATTTATCGGCCGCTAATTAATTGTCAAAATATTTCATTCCATAATACACAAATATTTTTTAAATTCTTTAACATGCAAATCCCTTCATATCTCCAAACAAGAAATATATGACTTATGCCACTTTCATAATCAAGGGCACATATATTCCATTATTAAATTAAGTTATTAAAGAAGTGGAATTAGTCATGCTAAGCACCTAGGATAGCACTTTATTTTTTCATAACCATATTTTGATCATCAAACCTTTCATGACGCCGAGTCTAATTTCATTGTATTGTGCTTGTAATTTTATTGGGATTTTGTATAATTTGGGAGTTTGTACTTCGCAGCTTGAATATTATGATATGAACGTAACTTTGTCAAAGATTTCTTATTTGAAATCCGCTTGGACGTGAGCAGGACCATGTGCTCTTTTCTGTAGGGACCTCTAAATTACTCGGAGAGTTAAATGGCCATTTATCTTCGATGTGAATCAAGTATGTTACTTCGAAAAATCACAACTGATGTATGTTGACAATCTCAACTTCTGAAAATATTATTATTGAATGTGGTATTCATTTTAGTAAACTAATTTAATGCTGTGTCACTTTTATTTATACTGAGTTTTGAATTTAGTTTGAAAATTAATTTGCTATGATAGAATTACTGTTATTGAGTTCTTTAAATTTTCTAGCTTTTCTCCATTGGATTCCATCAACATTCATTGTACATCTATACAACTGCAATTAACTATTCGTACTCTTCATGTTTCTCATTGTGCTTTCAAACTATTTCTTGCCTTTAAATATCCTACTGGATTAACCACACCGACGAGATAGTCACAGAACATTGATACTAGTTTCTTTTTCTTTAGTTGATAAGTCATCCAATTTTTCTATTTCACTTCCATTTTCGATATATTTCTAGTCATGTATGAACGATTTTCCTCTACTTGAACGATTTTTGTTAAGTTCAGAGTTCAATTCAATAAATAGGAAGAATAAGCGATCTTCCGGTAGAATATTGCGCATAACATTGATTCTTGATCTCTGAAGATTCTCCCTATTCTATTAAATTTAAGTTATATGATCATTATTGTTGTTCGTTAGCTATTGATTTGGTAGATGTGAATGCAAATTGATCAGGATAAATGGAATAAATTAACATAGATAATTAGGGTATAGGGGTAGGTAGTAATCAAAACGCCGACTATAAATACGATTGCTGATCGTAATCGACACAATTTTTGCAAGAGTGAAGCGGTTGGTTATAATATTACGATCTATCTTATACATCAACATTTATAATTCTATCAGCTTTGGTGTCATTTCGATCTTTATCCACTATTGATCAGTTGCATGGAAATTAAAACTTTGAGAACTTAATTCTGCACAGTATTTCTCACAATCAACTATTAGTAAGAATTCAATTTGATATTCACTCATTTTACGTTTGCTCAGTAAAACACATTCATTTCTTAAGTCATTGTAATATAATATTGTTAATGATAATTAACCATTTTTTTGTCGGTACTTAATATCTTCTAATTTTAATAATAATCATCTTCGTCCGTCTTACGGATTCTCTTGTTAATTGCTCAGGCGATGTACGGGTTATTTGGCAGAATTTTCTGTGTTCTCTTTTGATATTAAGTGTTGTACTACATTTTCATAATTAATAAACGTTTTTAATCCATTGGTTCGTATTCTGTTAGTTCAAGTATTAATTAATCTACGCTTAAACAATTCTCAAGTAATTAATCGAATTAATTGTTGTATTTCATTTTCATAATTAATCAACGTTTTTAAACCATTGGTTCGTGTTCTGTTAGTTCGAGTATTAATTAATCTACGCTTAAATAATTCTCAAGTTATTAATCCAATCTTGTTTGGGTTTCATAACCTATTGATCATTTCAGGCTCAGGGCAACATCAGTTCCTCCGCTCTCAGTTATTAACTTAAATTTATATAATTGTCAATAATTCGGCCATCCCAGGAACCAGTAATATTTAAAATCAACCACCAACCCAATAAAATATTTAATAACTGTTATAAATATTCATTGTGATATTTTACAGACATCAACTTAATAAACTGGTTTTTATAGAAATGACTTTATTATTATCGCCGTCTTACAGCTGATATTGTTGTGACAATAATAAATGCATGACATAATAATAAATAATTGCTACATAAATGCAGTAATTTTTTCATGTAAATCGCTAATAAAAATTGTTTTGTACATTTTGTGAAGTGATAAGGTCAAAACTAATGCAAATGTAATAACGAAATTAACTGATTTGATTATTTATTCTATAAATCGAATACTCATCCCTTGGTGAGTATACTGAGTATTGATTAGTAATTGGAAAATATTTGTACTCATGCTTTCATCGATTAAAAAAGTGTTTTCAAAATTTTAGTGGGGAAAATTATGCAAAAAATACTTATAAAAAGGCTATTCTATTTCATATTTGTTTTACGATTGCTTGAGATAAATAATTTTATCTTTGAAATTTTAGAAAAAAATTATTAGTATAATTTTTTAGAATTCTAATTATTAATCATTTAAGACTTTTAATAAGTTACAAATTTGTCTTCTTGAAGACTTGTGATTCTTTTGTAATAAAATTTATCAAAATTTTGGATATTATTGTAGCCTAAGAATATGGAATTGTAGGAATAACATTTAAAATGCTAGCTGAATTCATCAAGAGAAATGGCATTGTTATGTTATCGATACTTGCTATTTAAAATATCGAAAAAATTCAATATTAGAAATTACATTTAAATGACACAGAATATTTAGATTTAAATGCCAATATAGCTCATTTTTACTACTAATTTGCCGGTAATTGTGCACAATACGATGATATAAATACATTTTAGAAAGCCAGAAGAGATAAGAAGTATAAATTAAGCTTTATATAAACTAGTCTAACCAAAAATTAATTGAAAGAAATATTATTTTATTGAATTTTCAAAAGCGTAATTTCAAAATCAATTATATTTTATTTATACTCATGAACAATGGATTCGATCAGTTACTCCTAATTAATTATACGTGTAAACTTGCAAAAATAAGTTAACCACATCCTTTAAGAAATAACTTCAACTAATACCACAATTTCATAATTTTTAATAATGTTAACAAGTTTAAATTGAAATCCCACCCCCACATTCTAATCTATAAAATTAATATTATTTAGAAATAATTTTGTAAAGTTTTCTGAATATGTCAACAAATTTCAGTGATATTCAAGGTATATTTTAAGTAAAATAGTTGTTTATATAATCTATGACCTTGAATCCTTAGCTAAGGACGCTTAAATATTTTTTTCTTTAAAATTCGTCATGTCTATTAATATTCTTGATAGTCAAAATCCTATTGTTTTACTCAAATCTTATACTGTTAAAGAAAATTTTGCAAAGCAAGGTAAAAAATTTAAAAAGACAATTTTACCTGAAGAAAACCTCAATATTTGGTTATTGCATTTAAATACAATTTTCAAAGATGTACCAACTAATTCAACATTTGAAGATAAGCAAGCATTTATCGGTGATACTACAAAGTCAGAAATAATACATTCAATCGTTGGTCTGTTTGATATTTGTTTACCAGATATGGATTTAGATACAATTTATGGGAGTATCGTTGATAAAGAAGCTTATACTATATTTGCGTTTTCAACTCCAGCAAATGCTTTAACAAAAATTAAGAAAAATTTGCGAAATGTGAAACAAAAGACTTCCAAAATAGAATTAATTCAAAAATTTCTTAATAAAGATACAACAAACGGAGCTAATTCCGAAGAAACCGAAGACGTATATTCTACCGGTGATACGAAAGAAGATGATTTTAAACTTATTTTCAGTGATGATTTTGAAGAGTGCACTGAAAATGGAGATGCTGAAAGTAGTTCGAGCGAGAGTCAAACTGAGGAAGATTATTCTCGTGGATATAATCAATATATTCGAACTGTATATAAACGAAAATTGCATCAGCTTTCTGAAGATGTAGAAAATATATCAAATGTAGGATTTGAGAATCAAATTGTTGGTGCAGTTTCTTTCAAAATTCGCTATGTTGACATTCGAAAAGTCTTACACATAACGATGCTTGGTGTTCTAAAAGATTATCGAAACATGGGACTCGGGAAATATTTGATTAATTTGATACTCGACCAGAAAATTGTGGGCCAATATGAAGCTGTCGTTGTTCACGCAGATTATAGTGCGTGTAATTTTTTTAAGAAATTCGGTTTTTCCGATGATCCAATTTTGAATACTCAATGGCACAGCTTAGAACCGGAATATACGAATTGCAGTCTGCTCACTTATGTGACGGCTTATTCGAATAAATTTCGAACCAACAACTTACTCGCAGAAGAATTTAGCACTGCAGAAATGGAAGTAGACTTGAAATTGTGGCAGAAACGAGTCACCGAAGTCCATTGCTTTCAATACCAGGTTTTCCAAAGAATGAAAATGGAAATTGAACATCTGAAAGAAACGATAAGAAATCAGGTGAATTTTCAATAGTAATTCATGATGTTTGATTAATTTATTTTTAATTTCCTATGTCAATCACATCTTTTTTATATTTTACTTATTAATCAGAAGTTTTCCTGATTGGCTAAAAAATAACAATTCTTGTTTTCGTTGGTCTTTCATATTTGACCTAAAATAGTAATTTCTAGTAGTTTCGGACTTCTCTAATTGGTTGTCACTTGAATGTCTAATAATCTTACTATTTTCTGATTGGTTGGAAATTTCTTGTTTAAGTTGTTAATAATTTATGTGATTTTTAAAATGGAAGAAACATATTATCATTAATGAGATTTTGTAGAGACAATTTACTGTTGGATTTCTCACAATAAATTAGAAACGGCTAAATTAATCACCAAATAGCTGAAATAAAACGGCGATATTATAATATAAAATTAGTGAATAAAATTATTAGTAACTTGAAATTGATGTTTTCAGTTTTTTCTATTATAAGTGACATCATTAATTGTGCTCTTCAACTGTAATTACTGCATTTATGATTATTAATGAATGTTTATTTATTATAATGATTATGTTTATTATGAAAATTATATTTTTATAATTTCTTTTAATTAATATATAAAATAAAATTATATAATTACTTGCTATTGAATGATAAAATGTTTTATTATCAAAACACTTTTACCATTTGCAGATCTCCAATAACGAAAATGTGCAAGTTTTGTTTGATGGATTGTGTTGTCGTAATTGGAGAAGTGTTGAATATTAATTGATGAACTGATCTCGTATAATAATAATAACAACAATCATTTAATTCGTTATTTATCAAACTTGGGTTTTTGTGCAGGATAAAATAATGAAAGACATCATGAAAGAATTGCGGGAATCTAACAAAGAAAAGACTCGTTTGGAGAGATTTTTGAAACAGTGTGCCACATGCAAAAATGAAACACCAAATTATTTGGCACCAATTGAATCCAAAGGAAAACAGATTGAAAATATTGATCTACTTGAAGATGTTGAATCACGAGTATATATTTGATTTCTTATAACATTTTTTTGTAATATAAATATTAGGAGTTATTTCATGATATATTTCGATTAAATTATTTTCATTTATACTGTTATTTTGAGAATGTTATATAAAAATAAATATTCCATCAGATTATTTTGTATTTGCCAATAACTAGTGTATCCAATTTAATGATTCAATTTGTCCGTAAATTGTTTCGAATCCAGAGCTATCTTTATAATGCCGTAAATTGGAATATCGGTATATCTCAAATGAATATTTAATAAAAGCAAACTTACAGGACGTATCAAAGGATTAATTAATTTTATAAAAGGATGAGAGGACTTGTGCCACCGCACCGTGAAGATATTTATGCTTTTATTAAATAAATTTTATCCCCCCTATTTATATTTGATTTATTATTGCAGTGGTTCTCAACCTTTTTTTCTTTTTTCTCATTTTAAGACCTTGGCGACTCCAAAGAAAATCAATATTACTAAAAATAGGTCATAGGTCATCATATTTAATAAAACAAATTTACAACATTTCATTGATTTACAGCAAGTAATGAATTACCTATATTAATAAGATAAACAGATAATAACATTACCTATAAAATATTTAACTGTAGTAGTCAAGGTAATTGTGAACAGAAGTAGTTTAATCAGAATCAGAAACTATTTATTTAACAGCATCATGGTTTGCAAATCTACCATAATTCGCGACCCCTTTAAAAATGCTTGCCGACCCCGAGGTTGAAAACCAATGATGTGTATGCGTATGTGTGTGTGAATGAGAGAGAAGTATTTCAATTTGACAAAGAGAATGTAAATCAATGATGAATGAATACAACCCGTATATGATCCTAAGACATACGAAAATTTCCGATAAATAATATTCTTCACAAATAAAAAATGAATCAAATTTTCAGTTCACGGCAATTACAGATGTCAAGAAATGATGCATCAAAAATGATATATAAATTAAATACCTCCTTTTCTGATTGGTAAATTGATATTTCGAAATAACGTTGACTCTTAAATGAAGCAACTAAAAAGTTGGATTTGAAGGAAAATTACCAGATTTGAATATCTGTTTCAGAAATAAACTATTTGTGAAGATATTTTAGTAGGGAAATATTTGTTATCAAGTAAGTGAAAATCATTCCAATCATGTCGGTCAATATTCGAAGCCATTATGTATGTGAAAACAAGTATAAAACAATTAACAATCATGACGAATGCAACTTCTATTCATGATACAAAAATTATGTGATAAATCCAAGATACAAAATCGCGTAACATAAAATAAAAAGCCCACGCAATGATTAGTCAATAATGATTATAAAGATTAAAATCAAATTTTTTTCAGTTGATATATTTTCAATAAAAATTAGAAATAAAAATTATTAGATGTTCTTCTATTATTTTGATTCGTCTCGTTATTTGAGTTTGCGATACTTGCTTTAAGGAAAAGTATTATTTCTATATTATTATTCTTACACTTGATGAGTTATTTAAGCCCAAAACAGTAATCAATTGGATTTTATAAAAAAATTCATCGACTTCGAAAATTACATCTTTGATAAACAGGATGAAGAAGACAATATTTTTCATATATTTGAACTTAATCCGTGTTGATAATCCAGGAAAATATTTTACAGAGAACAGAAATCTCAATTTTTGTTGAAAAATCCAATAGAGTACCAAACAGTATTATAGAGGTAAAAAAATATCACTTAAAGAATTCTCTGAATGCAAATATTTTGATAACCTCGAAAGTATAAAATAAAAAACCAGCTGCACGATGGAATAAATTAAATTCTTCGGAAAATTCCTAAGCAATCTTTATGGTTCGTATTGTGTCATCACAGAAAATGGATATTTTTCTCTTTCTCAATTTGGTACTCGTATTATTTGCAGATATAATTTTAGCATTTGTTGAAAATTAAACTTGCAACTTTAATAGACACGCACTAGATTATCTTTATTTGGTAGACAAATATTTATGAAGATGTCACATAAAAACGTTACAATTTTAAATCAAATAAAACATTTTTCGAATTAAAAAATTCTTAATATTATCTACTTTAAATAAAAATGCAGGATTTTCGGTGTTATACTTTGTTGAAAATGTGATTTATGTACTTGAATTATTACTTAATTACTATAATAATTTACTTAATAATAAAAGCGACTAATGAAATATGATTAGATCTTCATCGCCTATTGATGAGTACAAGAATTTCTAAGCAATATAATCTCCAGTTGGTATTTGAAATCCTTATCCAACAAGGATTTTCGGAAGTCAATTTTAAGTCGAAGAATTTGTGTCATACAATTCTGTGTAGACTTTCTTACAGTAAGAATGTGCTTAGAAAAAGAACAGCAGAGAAAAATATCGAATGTACTGGCTAAATCTCCCTCTCTCTCTCTCTCTCTCTCTCTCTCTCTCTCTCTCTCTCTCTATATATATATATATATATATATATATATATGTGTGTGTGTGTGTGTGTGTGTGTGTATAAATTACAGGATACGACTACGAATAGCACGAATAAATGTATGAATAATATGAGTACCAGTATAAATAAAAGTACGAAATTATTTTAATAAGAAAATATTTGAGAATCTAGACGAAGAGGACAAAATTAATAACATAGATCTTAGTGGTGGGAACCTTTAAGCCAAAATTTTATATCATTAACATAAAAAATCTAAGAAAGTTTTAAAAGTATAAATATTTGGAAAGAATAATACTCAGAGTGCAGATTTAGTTGTCATACTTAATAAATCTACTGGCGGTTACAAGTATATTTTAGTTGTTATTGATTTATACACAAGACATAGTTGGTGTATTCCTTTGAAAGAAAAAACCAAGAGATTTTAGTTATTTTTAAAGTTGTTTTGATGAAAATCAAAAAATTCCAAAGTATATTTGGTTTGATAAGAAATTCGTATTAAAAGTGAAATTTTTTGAAAGTTTGTGAGAATAATGATATTAATTTATATCATACTGAAAATGAATGAAAAGCAATTCTTGGTGAAAGATTTATTAGAAGTTTAAAAAGCATAATGTGGAAACATTTCACTACTGTTGTAAATCAGAAATGTCATAATAATTTACTACTGTAGTTAATAAATATAATAATAAAATTCATTCTAGTATCGATGTTAGTTTTGTGGAAGTAAGTAAAAATTCTTAAATTATTAAGGTGATACAAAAATAAAATTCTTATTTGAACCAGAATTTAAAGTTTTAAACTGTAACAATTTTAAAATATATAATATTAATTTGATAAAGGTTTTCCTACGTATTATTCGGAAGAAATTTTTATTATTAGAAAAGTTTGCAAAACCAAACGTATAACTTCTAGATTAATTGATTTAAAAGATCAAAATTTTCATGGGAAATGTTACCAAATCAATTAATTAAAACAAAGACCCGAGTCAATTTTATTTTATAGATATTTTTTGATAAAAATTTATCTTATCTAGTAGAGGGAACATCGTCGATAACGATTCTGTTATTAAAATTCAAATCGAAATAATATTCTATAACATATTCAAGTTTAAAACCTCAAAAATATAAATTAAAAACAATTCGTGTTAGAATAATCTATTTATAATAATTAACAATAATTATTAATAATAATTAATTTTAAAAAATATAAAATCGGTGTTGTTTATTGTGGGCACATCTCACCGGATTTTTATTTTCCCATTTTTTATTAGAGTAACCACAATTCGTTTTGTATTCATTTATTTTCGAAACAGGAAACTATAAACTCGAAATTGATGTCATAGGCTCGATACTTTAATATAATCCAATCATTCGTATCTTCTTTATTCCAGTATGTTTTGCATTGTATAACAGAATAATTGGTAAAGGAATATTGTAAATATAAAGAAAAGACATTGTTTTTGTTTTGAAGATTGTCATTTATAAAATTTTGAATTGATTCTCAACCACTGTTTTCTAAGACATATGAGAATTTTCAGACTACCGGAAACCATTTCACAAAAGCTATAATTGTCACATATAAATTATCTATGTCAATAGTATCCATAGCAATTTTATAAATATAAAATTTAGATTATCCTACACTGATTTCTGATCAAGATAGTATATATTCTTCTTTACTATATTTTACTATATTTTTTGTTTATTCAGCTGTGTTGATGTGGTCCTGGGAGTCGTGAAAATATTTCTTTTCATTTGTGTCCTCTCTTCTACTACTCAGTATAAGAGTTAAGAAAGAAATTTACAGTTAGATTACTTATAATTTTCGTTAAGATTAATGGAGGACCTTCATTGCAAATCATTTTCAAATCCATATGAAGGCAAACTGAAATTATATTTCGATTTATTGACTTTGGTAGCGTGTTCAATACTCTTTGCTAACTTTGTCTTTTAATGGACCTGCTATTTGTTTTTCCTTTAGCAGTTTGTGTTCTAGAAACACACCATAATGATTAAAATAGGTAAACGTAAAACTTTATTTCTCTTATCTTATGTTCTGCTTCAAAATTAAAATCCAACCATTAATGTTAATATTTACTTTGTTAAATTACGATATATATAATCAATTAATTGCTATTCTAATGTGTTAATAAAAAGTGCAAATCAATGGATATTTTTAATGGTAATTCTTAATCGAAAAAACTTATCGATTGTGAATGAAGTAATTTTATGTAACGAGCATAATCTTAAATAGATCGAAAATTTTAATTAATATTTTAATATTTCGAAACGAACTGATTTTATGTTTGGAAAATTTGAGCTGGTAAATCATTAACTTTCGTTGCATTTTCAATACTAGTCAAATATTAGGCTGAGTCAAAAGTTATTCATGTTTTTTAGTTGTTTAAAGTTTTTGTTTTACCAAATCATTTAAACAT
>JBBMOY010439999.1:0-11839 GCA_037951405.1 Platydemus manokwari | reverse complement strand
CATTATGTACAAATATTTTATGTATTATTACATGCATTATTATTGATAAGTGTAGGTGTGGATCCCAAAGTGTTAAATTTTCCCCTTGTTGGTTTAATTATTGTATATAGTCTTATTTTAGTGCGAGTCAATATCATCTTGATTAATCTTAAGGCCACGAATACAACAGCTTAATATTTTTGACAACATACAATAATATTATATTGAGACATAATGTATGGCTACCGTGGTACTATTTTTTCTATGATCAATTACAATTTACTATCATAAAACACGCTGACACCAATAGTTTTATTGTAACTTATTATTCTTATTATACACGCTTTAACAACATTGAGCTATATTAGCTAACCAAAACCAACATAACAAAGATAAAAATTACAAGTTGATTTGAGCAATGCAACATACAACAAAAATGTACAAAGAAACCTTAACAAATTCTTGATTGTACAGTTGATAGACTTCACACTTTTGGGATTTAACCCAATACCTCAAGATGTTTGAAGCTAAACTCAATAAAAAAATAGAATGGCGTTTGCTAGAAATTATGTCAACAAAAATGTCTATCAATTTAATGTTCTAGTTATTAAAAATATTATATTATCAAAATATTATTTAAGTCGTTCTTAAATATTCTTTCAGCTTAATTTGTGATATTTATTTAACCTTATCTTCAGAAATATAAGTAACTTGTTTAGGTTTTACCAAAATTGTTATATTGGTTTAATCAATAAAAATGGTTACATAGACCAACACATAAGATTAAAACAATTGTCATCCACATAAAATTACATAACATATGCACAATTGCCGAGGAAAATTGTCAATAATTGTTGCTGGAATTATCAGTTATTTATATATAAGACTAGTACAAGATCCCAACAAATAGAACAATTCGCTTTTAATAATAAAAGTTTACTTATTTTTAGAATCGTTAGAAAATTATCATTATGAACACCATTATAAAATTGCGATTCCAACTACTTTATATACTCAAGTGGAAGATCATTTCAATTCTCAAAAATTGTCGGTTGATAAACTTTACAGAAAAATCAAACTTTTTTTACGATGCTGAGAAAATCTCTATTAATATGTAAAAAATATACCTGGGTTTGATAAGGTTTGCGTTTTAGCGTAGCTTGTATTAAAACAAATTTATAATTAGATGATAATTAATTAAATATTAAAACCTTATAATGTATTTGAGTTCCGTTAATTTAAATTTATAGAATTTTAGTATATTTGAGTTTAAAAGGTGTATGTAATTATGAACAATATAGAATTAGATTAGAAAATAATAATTGAACAAATAACTTGATCTAAAAAAATAATTATTAGTATCGAAATAAATAATAATATAAATAATTAATAATATCAAAAGTGTTCAAATAAAATATATTAAAATCACAAGATAAAATAATATTATTGCAATGAATTGATAACAATAGACTAGAGGTTTTCATAAACACTGTTTAAACACTTAATTATTTGACTATCCAACTATTGCGAGGTTCTATTGTGGTAGAACTAAAGATTTTTCTTGACCTCTTATGGCAGTGCCTTGTAAGAGACCTCAATTGATTTTATCAGCGGTGAGGTCTAATGGCACAGTAACCATTATTATACATTTATTGAGATTTTAGATATTTATTCTTTATTAATGACGATATCGATATAACAATCTATTAATAATGATCTCCGTTCTTTTTTATCTTATTTGGTTCTTTCTTCACTAAAACGTCTTCTCCAACAGCGAAAATTGAATAACCTCCTTTTTAGCATCGAATTTCCTTAAGTTTGTGGCTACTGATTTTATCTGGTTTTCCGTTTCATTGACGACCCGGTCGTGGTGGCTTAGTTCATTTAATCGTAATCCATGCATATTAATTTGTCGTCCAAACAAAATTTCAAAAGGGGATTGTCAAATTGAGCTTTGATATGTTGCATTGGTGATAAATTCTATCCTAAGCAATAATTTATTCAAAACCCGTTTCTCTTATACCAGTGTTGTTACCATCATGGCTCGGACAGTCTTAATCACCCTTTTGGCTGAGCTAATTGTTTGGTATTGGTATGGGTAGGTAAATTCTTGGTTTATTCCAAATTGTATCGCTAATTATTTCACTTCCCTTCCCTCGAAAACCTTGCCCCGATCATTGAACATTGATTTTCCAGATCCATACCTGTAGATCCAAACATCGATGCTAGACTTTAAAATGCTGATCTGATCTTGTTAAATAAGTGACACTATGCTCACTACTTGCTGAAATTATCTACAATAACCAACAGATACTTGATTTTAGTCATAAATTACCCAAACATTAACAATGATCTGTTCCAAAGGACAAAACTCTTCCCTTGGAATAATAATTTCTTTACTCCGTCCAGTGTATACCTTCAGTTTAGCACAAATGGGTGAACTTATTATTGAGTTTATTAACCAATTTTTGCTTTGAATAAGTTCATACTTATAAATTTATTTCAGTTTTAATGTTACCAATTTCATTTTTCGAGACAATTCAAGATCAAAGAATTATATTAAACTGTTGTAGTGATATTACATTTACAAAAATTAAACAAAAAATGATCAATGGGACACAAATGACAAATTCATGCAAAGTAATTATAGTTTTGATTGAATCCCAACAATTACATAAATATTGATCAAGATGTATACGAAAATAATGAATGTAAAATAGATTTTTCGTTTTCGTTGTCGAAATAGTACTTGAAATCATTAAACCATCACATTTTGGATTAAAACAAACTTCTGGGTCACAAACTATTTCGAATTCCAAATTTATATCGCTCTAGCTATTCGGGATTAGTAGTTGGTAAACTTAAGACCACGAGACCGGCTTACTTAACCATTTATGAGTGAGTGTACTATTTATTCATTTGAGGAAAGAACAAAAATCATTCAGAAGCGCAAATTAATTTTTTCTGGTAAAATCTAACTCTCTCCATTCCCATCAAATTATTTGGTTGAATGAATATATTTCGATAGCACAATCAATAACTATTTTAGTTATTTTCATGTTATAAATTAAATAAACATTTTAATAAATTATATTTTGTATTCTTGTTTCTCTACAATTCAGATCCACATCATTGAATTCAAGGAGGATTAAAAACACTCGTATAATAATGACATTTCATTTCTGTGTAGATTATAGGATAAATATACGTTATGGACGTTTAAGAATATAAGAATAACATTCACTGCAACGATTGATAATACTGAAATTCACGATAAGTGATCAACCAATGAAATCCTTCTAAATATTTCGTGTGCAACTCTTATATCAAACCGAATCAGAGAAGTATTAGCATTAATCGAAGTCCTGTTTCAAATTGTAATTATAAATAAATATTATAAAATTGATTCAATTTCCAGCCTTACGATTTTACAAACATATATCCATCATATCTTCACTATTTCTAATTGAGTTCTGTTTAATCTATCATTCTAATCAGATTGAATTCACTCAAAACCGACATGTTGTGGAAATCGTTATCATTAGGTATGTATTCAATTGTATTCAATATCAAAAGATGGAAAAAATAATTAATTTCATTTTGTCAGTGATCATTAATAGAGAATTTGGCTTAAGTTAATAAAAAGGTTCCTTTGATCTACTTTCGTTATAATGAATTTTTACGCATGAGATAATTTTGTAACTTAATTTTATGTATAACTGCTATGTTTGATTTATTTGTACAATTCAGTTAATATCTCATTTTTTAAGATGTCTAATATCGACAAAGCATAATTTTAATACCAAGTTTCAATTATAATCACAACACTTCTGTATGATTATTTGAGTTTTTAAATTTAATTTTTTTATAATTATAAATCGAGTTAATTTATTACAGATATGTTCAATAATATTTTTAGTTGCTAACACTTCTTCATTTTTCATTTTGGATTCGAAAATCATAATTTTTTAAAGCACAAATAATATATTTCCATATTACATCTTTCCCAAACAAATATTCTATTATTTTCATTCTTTTTACATTCTATTTACATTCTTTAAAAATTTAAAATTACAATCAAAATTCAAATTAATTTTAATTTTAAATTTTGAAAATTATAATGTTTAAACACATTTTTTGAGAGGTTACGGTAATGGTTTGAGCAAGATAAATACAAATATTAAATATTTTTAATATAATCAATTAAAAATTTTATTTTTAATTATTAATCGTAATTTAAATTATAATAATAATTTAAACCTCACAGAGTCGATCTTTGTTACGTAACATCTTATTCGCAAGTTTTTTGGTAACATTCAAAAATGGATTATCGTATAAGATAACCACTGTTGAGAACGTATGATAAAAAGTAAACCATTTAATAATTAGTTTACTAGTGGTTTCGAAATCCTGGTGATTTTTACTAAACTTCTATATTAATGATAATTGAGATAATCGCACTTGTTGCAACTATGTTTTGACTCCACCACAGAGTATATTGTAAAAATTACAAAATTATGAATTTTGTAACATTTGAATATCATATCATTTTAAGTTCCGGAATTTGATTGTACTGTTTTTATTTATATTTGTTACTTTATTGCATTTGTTTAAGTCAAGAATGTGTCAAATTATACTGAAGTCTGCTCATATTTTTAACCATGATGAAATTGTTGAAGGAGATATTATTATTGAAGATGGAATAATAAGGTTGATATTTGGTTGGTAATTATATGGTTAACACTAAATTTACCGGTAAAGTGATCTATTTAATATAAATTATTTTTATGTAAGTAATCAAATCTAAATTTATTTAGAGTTGTATTGAAAATTCACAAATTAAACTAAACAAAATTGGTTGTTCTAACTGCCAAATTTTTTTGATATTCAAACAAACCTTTGTTACAAACCTATGCAAGTCAATATCATTACCAGATATATTAAGGTTCTCTCAATTAATTACAAGACAATTTTTTGAGCATTGTGAACATTGTTGCAATGTTTAAAATTCGATTGAAAACTAGTAGATTTTATGAAAAAAAAATTTGAATTGTAAATTTTACAATGTTTGCCTAATTAATAAAGTAAATTTAGTGTTAAACAAAGTGGTTTGGTTTATTTTATTTCATATTTATCATTTTGAAATGTTTACTGAATAAATCTATAACAACATTGGCTCAAAAAATTTTGTTCGGTATTGTACTGATTGAATTTATTGTAGTGATCAGTTACAATTGCTGCTATGGTAGAGATATTAGTGAATTCTACAAATATCGAACGCATAGCAGTGCTGAAGCGTAGATTGCGTATATAATCAAATTAAAGATAATAATTCAAAGACTTTAAAGCTTATTTAATGAATATACAATATGATTATTGAGTACAATTACATTCACTTTTGATGAAAAAAAGAGGGTCGAAAGGTAATTATTTTAGAATGAAGTCAAATATTACTTTAGGACTTTGACGGATTTAATAATTAATGAATAATCTCATATCGGCCATTATTGTAATAATAATTATTAAGTATAAAGAATTCTTACCCATGGTTGTTGAATCTGTTTAAAATGTCGAAATTTTTTTCTACTGTAGGAAAATATTTGTGCTTTTCATTTGTTTTCATATCCTTTTCGTTCTTAACAATGGGTGGCCGTTTCGATTTATTAATTTTCTATTTATTTCTCTATTACAATGGTAATATATTCGTTGTCATGGTTATGCAAGTTTCACTTGCGTGTTGCTATGGTGATATTAACACAGGTTCATAAACATAAGATGTTTTGTAAACATTTACTTAGATAAATTGTTCATTAGAATTTAAAATGCATACTTTTAATATGATTTTTATGATTCTTACAGTTTAATACCGATAATATTGTTGTTGTTGGACATATTTGAACATTTCATAGCCTCTTAACGAGGTCCTTTCACATAGCCGTTTTAGACTTTAACCATCTCAGATTATATCTTCAAACAATGTATTTTTTGTTAACCCACTAACGATCTCCTAGTTACTTGAACAATGCATTTACACTTAATTCACATTGTCTTTTGATATTGGTGCTTGATTTTGATAGTAATATGTCGTTAGATTTGTACCCTTGATTTTACTATCTTTCTTTATGCGCTACTACTATACACTACTTACAGAAATAAATAATATTCTAATAAAGTTTTTTTGTGATTTTATATTTTATATCATATCCATGTATTTTGCTTTCTTATGTTTCATAATTTGTTTTGGTTATATTGTTTAAGAACTTTTATTTATTAGAATGTACCAAAACACAGTTTTTAAATCAGTTTATATGGTACGTATTTTAAGAAATTGTTTTATTTATATTTTTTATACAAAATATTTTTTTTCGCGAATAAAGATTCAAAATTGGTAAGAAAATGAGTCTTGTTCAACTACACTGATTTAAAAATCGTCTTACTCCGAATATGTTTACGTAGTTTTTGTTTCGATAAACTTATTTATTATTATATGCATTATCAAGTGGAAACAGACTTTATTTTTTAATTTTTCGCGCTGTCAAAATATTAAATAAGATGTAAAGTTTGGTTTTAAAGTAAATTTACGGCTAACGATAAGTGAGGTCTTTGAAAAAGAGTCCACAAATAAAGTATCGAAAGTTTTTCCTTTAGAATATTATACAGCATCTTTGACTTTTAAAAAATTAAATTATAATAATATTTTCTAAGAATATTTCTAATTTCTTCAATTAAATTATCAGTGGGCAAACTATTTTCCAATTAAATAACTCAAACCCATCCAAATAAATATTTTGATGTAATATCATCTGCTTTATATCCTTTGTTCGTAGTGTTGTATTTAATACTATCAACAGCTCATAAGTCAGTTTTTAATTAAGGAAAATAGGTAAAAATATATCAGGATATGGGGAAAATATTAGAATAATCGATTGCAAAGGTAAATACGTAATACCAGGTGGAATTGATGCCAACACTCATTTCTTGGGAAAATCAAATAATGTTACAAGCTCAGAAGATTTTCAATCTGGAACTTCTGCTGCGTTGATTGGAGGAACGACAACAATTAGTAAGAGTTAATTTATTATTAATATTTAGATTTGGAATTGATGAAAGACAAAATTTATTTTAAATTATATGCTTTTTGTTTTACCAGACAGAGACGAATTGAAGATATGATTTAGTCTCTGATTATGAAATTAACACATATACTCGATATACTCATTCCCGATAAACAACAATTCAAAATATATTTTTGAGACAAAGGTCTTAGATCAATACTTTCCAACTGAAGAAAAGCTTTAAATTAAATAAAAGATTATTGGGTAAATCAAATCGTTTTCTTTATTGAAAATTTAAATTTAGGATATTTGAATTTAATACTAAATATGATTTTCGGAATTAAATTTCGTTCTTCAATAGTTGAAAATGATGATTAAAACATTGGTTTTCAAATTGAGAGTCCCAATACATTTTGGTATGATTTATTATGTGACAGATATTTGAGCGGTTTTATTAATAAATATTTTTTATCGCATTTTATCTGAATCATTAAAATTAACAATGATTCAAAACCTAATTATTTTAAAAAAATTGAATCGAGCCAATTGAATTGAACATCTTGTTAAAGATTTTGATAAGTTATATATGTAATTTTTATTTAAGTCTGAAAGACAAATGCACAATTTGTAAAAAGATATTGATTAATCCTTATAAATCAGAAGGGTTTAATTTAAAATCTTTGACTTATATGGACTGCAACATATAAAGTTGTTACTGCAGTTTAATCCTTGGTAATAA
Source organism: Platydemus manokwari (assembly GCA_037951405.1). Lineage (NCBI taxonomy): Eukaryota > Metazoa > Platyhelminthes > Tricladida > Geoplanidae > Platydemus > Platydemus manokwari. The sequence continues at coordinate 4,066 of JBBMOY010439999.1, read as the reverse complement.
TTAAAATAATATTTCAAATATAAATAATAATTATATTAGAATAATAATTAAATGATAATTATATTGTTAATGACAAGTCAATAAAATTAATATTTTCAATTAATTAAAACAATTTAAATACATTCAAGGATAATATACGATTCTATTATATTGGGCAAGTACAAAACCCTCGGGATAAAAGTATTGGGTTTGTCATCTAGGTGACTGAACAAGCCTCTCGATAATAAATGCAAATGTGGAACCAAAAATGATGGCTCTTATGAGATTCTAAAAGATCACAATACTAGAGCTAGCCGTAAGTCTGAAGTTAATTACAATGACACCAAAAAGTTTACTTATCATGGAATTGTAGAAATCTTCAAAATAATTGCAACAATATATTAAAATTCGCTATAAAGGAAAATAATAATACGTTTCGATTGAAAAATTATCTAAATAATTTCGAGGTTGAAATATTGACCTAATATTTTCGTACTCCTAATATTGTGCACGGAATGACTAGTAACACTAGTTTATATTTTATCTACATGTTGGTGTGTTTTATGCGTCATGTCGCTACTTTTAGTATCAATTGTTACTTTTTTGATGTCTTTTAGATATAAGTTATTATTACAGTTATCATTGCTATATTTAGTAGCACTTGTTGCTGTGCTATGGATACTTTCGACTTAATGCGACATCTATTTTTAGATTTTGATTGAATTTTCCTTAATTTTGATGTGATAAAACAAATTATCAAAATTTTATGGATATTTTTATTGAAAAATTTAATTTTGTTTTCATTTTATTAAAAATATTTTTTGTACTTATTGCTTATAATAATTTGATTGCTCAAATGGACTGGATGGTTCTCCAAAATTTTAATGTAATATTTTAAAAAGAAAATTATTTTAAAATTATTAATTGCGATAAATTTAACTTGGAAGAAATTGAAGAATTTGATGATTTAAAAACCTTAAATATAAATTGATTCCGCGAAGATAATATAGGAGTTGCGTATAAATATAATAACCTAAATTGTCATTGCAGATGTGTTAATAAATTCTTCAAAAAATTATACGCTTTGTAATTTAATTTTGGAAAATAAATACATGAGTCTTTGAATACAATGCCATTCTTATTGAATAGTTAAATTATTTTCAAAAATTGAGTACTTGTAGAAACTCACTAATAACATTTGTGAAATTATTTAAATGGTATGTGTTTAAGAATTAAAATCATTTATAATTTGACAAATTCATTATTAATAGATAACGGTGTTATTTAACTCAAAAACAATCAGAAAGCATTTGAAACATCTCAATATAAAACATTGAAATAGCAAACCAAAAATGTTAACGATTAGTACTACTATAGTTAAGCATCTTGATCAAACACACCAGTTTTATATAATTTCTTTTAAATACCTCAAGAAATTTAATGTTAAACTAAATTTAGATTAATGATAAATTAGTTTTATAATTAAACATTTTTGGTATTATAATGAATTTTGATTTAAACTTTTCTAATTAGAGGATATAAGGAATTACTATTCTCCCTATTTAGTTAACACTGTTGAAATTACCGATGAATCAGATTCAATTATTACCAAAGTCAATGAAATAAGAGAAATAGCAGATTCTCAAGTTTGCTGTGATTATGGACTCCATGTCGAAGTAAAAATATTTAACGAACGAATAGCAATGGAAATTAAAGTTCTTATAAATGATTATGGCGTTAATTCATTCAAGGTATTTGATGATATTCTTTAGTATTTTGATTAATATTAGTTTTCTTTTAAAAATTGACTAGAATTTTTTATTTAAATTGTAGCTGTTAATTTTATAGCAGACTATTAAATTTGTAATACATGCATTGTTGAACCGACTGCATTTGTAGCAGATAACCTAAGTAGTGATGATTAAAAGGCCATGAGGCCGATTTCTTGGTGGACTACCTGTTAAAATTCTCAATCTTGATAACCCTTATACATGTAATTCATGAAACTACTATTGGTTAAAGTTAAGAAAGGTGGTCCTAAAATAAAATTTTTAATTTGTGTTGTAAAAATCAATATTTTAAATCAATATTTAAATAGACTAGATTAATTAATCGTTAAAAATGTAAAACAAGAAATGAGTGAAATAACTAATATCTAACTTTTGATAAAATATGATTATACTAACTTATTATACTATTATTTACTAATTCATTAATATGCAGTAATTTTTTGTATATAAAGTTATTATATTTGCCAAATCTGAATTGAAACTATTTTATCATTTATAATTATTTATTTCGATTCCTTTTCACATTATTGTTTACATATAATATATTCAAGAAAAGATATATTTTCGAATTAAATTAACATATAACAATTAATAACTGAGCATTGAACAAGTTTGCTAAAATATATGTTAAGAGTTCATTACAAACTAAATACAACCAATGAGTCAGCAATAACTAGAAGTGATTTCTGTTCCTAGTCATCGTTACTTGAACTTGAAATGTCGATAGATTTCGAATTGCTTATTGCAAATTTGAAATTGGCTTTGTTAAATATTGTGTCATATCTTTTTCTCTCAATCAAATTTAATCACATTTTTAAATTATTTTCAATGAAATTAACTGAGGTAAAATTAAGCGGAATAAATTATTCGTTTTCTATAATAAATGATAAACTATTATTCTATTAGAATGACATTAACCGAGCTAGATTATATAATAAACTGGCAACTGCCGTCAATAGAAGGGTACCAGATTAGAGGCTTTTCAAATGTAATGTTTATAATTAATTGTATTTCAGGTGGATCTAAGAGACGAAAATTCAAGTTTGCATGATGATAGAAATATTTACGATTTATTTAAACATGCAAAGAAAAACGGAGCTATTATAACAGTTAATGCTGTCAATGGTCGTTTGACAAAAAGAAAAGCTAATGATTTGTACAAATTAGGAATAACGGGTCCAGAAGGGCATAGATATTCATGCAATGATCAAGTTTTATAATTGATACTTTCACATTGATATTAATATCCAATCTACAGGTTGAAATCGATTCAGTTCACCATTTAATTACTTTATCAAATGAAACAAATTGTCCGATATTGTTTGCCAATATAATGAGTCAAGTTGCTGCTGAATTAGTATCAAATGCTAAAAGCAAAAACAACGTTATATATGGTGAAATAATAGTTGCTTCCTTAGCTGTTGATGGGATTATTATTAATGAACGATCTTGGAATCAAGAAGCTGCATTGATTACAGATCCACCATTGAGCAGGGACATTTATACAGGTCTTAATTCACATAATAGTAATTGATTGGATATTTCATTGTAGCTCAAAGACTGATTCAACATCTCGCAGCCGGAGGAATCGATATAATTAGCTCTAATCATTGCAAATTCACATTAAAGAAAAAACAAATTGGATTAGAAGATTTTAGAAAAATTCCCCATGGTATTACAGGAATAACTGAAAGAATGATTGTCGTCTGGGATAAAGGCATTGTAATTTTTTCTAGTCATTCACTTTATAAGATTCGGTGATCACTGATTGATTGTATCCATCAATGCTATAGGGGTTAACTTTGAACCATCACCAGAAAATGTGTTAATATTAGAACAGATGCGGAAAATATAGTTTATGTATCTATTAATTTTATTTTATAATCCTCGAAAATTGAAATGCAATTGCTAAAGTAAAATTAAAATCGAAATTATCTTATCAATATACATCAAGAAAATCCGAATTTTTAAACATTTTTTGAATTAAAAAATTTAAAATCTCAATTGATTTAAAATAGCAATTATTCAATGTAGAAATCTGTGATTACTGGATCATTTGACGACAAAAACTTTAGCTACCCGCACTAATTACACTCACAAGTCTCCGAGACTCTTGCTTTGTTAATAAATATTATTATTATAAATATTATTATTATTATTGTTATTATTATTATTATTAGTATTTACATATATTTAATTTTCAAGAAATTTATTAAAATTTATTTCAACTAATTAATTCTCCTGATCTAATATCATCATTTAATACTGTTTATGTCATCCATTGATAAATTTTACAG
>JBBMOY010438888.1:0-11839 GCA_037951405.1 Platydemus manokwari | reverse complement strand
TTATGTTTAAATGATTTGGTAAAACAAAAACTTTAAACAACTAAAAAACATGAATAACTTTTGACTCAGCCTAATATGTACAGTAATTATATATAAATGATACACATGATTATAAATAATTATAAATGTAAAAATAAAATCATATTTTGGGTGACAATAATTATAATGAATTATTCACCTTGATTAATTAAAATTTAAAATGCAAATCACCATGGCAACGTGGGAAATTACTAATAGAAAATATTAAATGATTAATAAATCTCACAAAACCTCACAATCAAAAATGTAAATTAAACCCACTGATTTGGCAATCAAATCGCGCAAAATTCCCTTACAGATTTCTTACAGCGTTCATCCAGGATTTTCAATCCAACAAGCATTCCCAAGCAAAATCATTCCGTTATTGTTTCGAATTCAATTCGACTTTATATTGAAATATAGCAGACATTATTATTATCGTTGCTAGTTTATTCGCTCCGATCTCCGGCAGAAGGTTCGTCGTGGAAAATCAAATAAATCCATCCAACAAAGCCTAATTGAATTTATTGGCTAATAAAATAAAAAATTTTCTTAGTTTTACATCGAAGAAGGGCACCACTTAGTTCTTTCCATCGATTTTTTCATTCTTGAGCTCATTTTACGGCATTCAGTTAGCGTTACGCATTACACGTTAATGGTCATTATATTTAATATATCTATTATATTGTTTATAGTTACTTATTTTTATTAATAATACACATTTAAATCTCTGTTAGTTGTCAGATTTTTGACAGAAGCATCAATTATCAACCTGTAAGTGCTCATACATTATTAACAGTTTGATTCATCGGGAATATCTTGTTGATCAAAATCTATTAAAATCAATTAAGTTCCATCAGTAGTTATTGAAATTTTTTAAACCCCCGATATTCGTCTGAAAACTTTTATTCATCATTAATTAATAGCTGGAGCTTGATGAAATAAAATAATTCTAAATTCAGCTAATTAATTAATTAATTATAATATCCGATAAAGATTGGGGCTCACTGTAAATGAAAACAAGTATTGTCCTCGATAAGCCGTTGTGATTTTCTAAATATTATCTTGTTAATATTTCGAATAGCAAATACAATAAAAACAAATAACAAGCTTGATGCTGTATTTTGGGGATAAATATTTGCTTGGAAGTAGAATCTTTCAAACGTAAAGAACCCAGTGATCGATGGAATCATATTATCTGCATGTCAGAATTTTTATATCAGAAATATTTTTGCACCAATTCAAATCTGTAGACGAATCGATTTTCCCATAAAATTTAGTGGAACAAATACCGAATTTATTCAACAGATATTTTTGCCCCGGTGAACTAAAAGTCCAATAAGTGCCAGAAAAAATCATGCCCCAATTTCCCGATTGTATTTTCTCATTTAAAATCGGTTCACTGGAATCGATGTTTATATTCTGAGGATATACCACCACCAAATTCCGGCGGTGTAAATTGTTTCTGTATTCATTGACAGGGATCAAACAGGTGGTCAGATTCACACAAGCATCATTGGTTAGCCATTTGGCTATATTATTAAATATGTTTTTATCCCATGTTTTGTAATTGTTTCTCAAAAAGTGATTCGCGCATTCTTCTTTATAAAATGCCAACGCTCTTCCATTTTTATATGTTCCACTCATGACAGACGTATATCCATTATGCGAATTGATGATTGGTTGAGTCGGGTTACTATTAATCGATAATAAGCCGGATGCATATGGATTATAATAAATTGATTTTACATTTCTTAGGATATTAAATCGAACCGACTGTTGTAAGACGTTCAGCTAAAATAAAATTCATTCAGTGAAAGCATCAAACATGAATCAGAAATTACAGCTATATATGTCAAGAAGGAATATGAAAAGCAATCGTACTTGTTTCATCTCTGTATCGATCACATATATATTTATAATATTGATTTCTAAAATATCATCGCAATGATCAAATCGTGGATAAATAAAGCATTGATTAATATCGAACACAAATCCAAAACATTTCATATTGACGCATAAACAACCACATTCGATAACTCCAACATCATTCATCACTCTAATGGGATCACCAACCCATGTAGTTGTCTTGATGAAAATATTCATTTCAGATCTCACAAAATAATAAAGGATAAAACATAAATGAAATGATAACATTATCGATATGGTTTCAAAGAAACAAATTACAAGACAAAATTGATTATATCTGGAAATCTCATTTCGTAATTTGTGAGGCCCAATGAAAAGTTCAAATGGGTTGGAACTGCAAGCAAATCAGAATTAGAATTTTATAATAATTTTTTTGGATTTCACCAATAATTCAATTCTAACAATGACGTCATTCAGATTTTCATATTTTATACGAAACAAAATAAATTAATGATTTAATAATCTTGATTAAAATCTGTATTAGCTTGATGGTTTGAATTTGAGCTTTTGAGAAACTATATTTTTCCCCTTTATTTTTTATTTCGATTTTCTTGTTTAAAAATGTCACATTTTGACCTTGAAGTAGCCAACATTTTATTTTTGTGAAATACATACAAATTAGTTGATTTAAATTTTGCAAAAATTTGTTTTTTCAATCTTTTATGGTTTTTCTTTTATTAAAAACTAATACTATAACGAAATAGATTGTCACTTTTAATTAAAGATTTTAAAATTCTTCCATAAAATACTACTTTATCCTTGACCGTTATTATTTTGAGTTCATTTGGAGGTCAGTGAATAGGAATTGGAATTTTCTAAAGATCAATGTGATTCACACACACTTTTCAATAACGATTACATCGTTTGTAATAATAATATTTTTATTAATATTTCGAAATTAATTTTTTTATTGATTAATACTGCTTGTGTTAATCACAGGACTTTACCAACTCTAATTTAGTGGCGTTATTCTGTCTGAATATCAAAATCGATTGAAATGATTGGAATTTGAGTGAGAAAATGGAATTAGTGATTTGGAGTATCATTTTCACTGATTCTTATTGGTACAATATTTCAACCAATCAAAACTATTTTTCGAATACAGTTGCCATTTTGTTATAAATTAGATGAACCATTAGATTTGACAATAATTTTTCGTTGTAGTTAAACTGTGCTGATTGTATGTAAAATCCATATCAGTTTTATACATTGGCACTAAAGGGTAATCGATGTTAGTTTAATTCACAACAGCCGGTATAATATAAAATGTTTCAAGTGTAACGGTTAAATTGGATCACAAGGTATATGATAAAATAGTCGATTGGTTGTTCAGATTGTAAGTAGTATTTTATAAAGCGGGCATTGTAAACGAACTGAGAAATCACGACACCAAATTATATTTTAATTACAATTATTCGCACAAATAAATATAAAAATTTGATAGAAAAGTTTTTCAAATTTCAATTTATTATAAATCCTCAAACATGTAATTAAGGATGAACCGTTGATCACCAACCTCAATAATTAAGCAAGCTTTGAGTTTGTGGTCGGGTTAAGCAGTGATAGCTTTATCTTTCAAAAAAACACAAAGAGGAATCTACAAAGTACCATACATGAGCAGTTGAATTATCCAAGTTACCTTAAATATATCTGTATATATATATAATATGAATAATCTCCAATTTGAGGATTCAATATTTACTGCATATTGTTGATTATTCCAAACAATAATTTATTTCCTCCATTGTTGTATTTTGATTTGCCCGAAAAGATTAAAATTACACAAAATTATCGTTAAATTTCCCCAAGAATTATAAATAAGCTGGCCTGCGTTATCTCTCTCTAAATTGCGCACTAACCCAATAATACATTCAGCAATGAGTGATTAGAAACTCGAGGTAGAATAATTTTTGGACGATAAAATTAATTCGATACGTTAGTAAAATATAATTCTTTAGAATAGAAAGATATTTTTATGTTTGTTGAATTTTTTTTTAACTAAAATCACCTCGATATCAAATGGAGATATTGACAAATGGGTTTCTGAGACACCGGCAAATACGTAAGCTGCTAGACAACAAAATCCAGAATCTATTATCCATAATACAAAAACCTGAAGAAAAACCAAAGCTTTGAGAAAAGAATATAAGAATTTTTAATGACTTATGAAAGAAGAGAACTATCAAAGAAATTGCAAAATATTTCTCCAAATAGACAGGGATACGCAATTAGTGATTCTTATGCAGAAATATCAGTTTTCTAGCGAAAAAAACTAAATATTAGTAAAACAAACCAAGGATTTCCAATCGTGCTACAAGATTAGAAGTGGAAACTAAATACCTACCGGCTACAGATGTTAGGAAGCATGGATAATTAAGGATGATAGGAGCAAAATGTTATAATTATTTCTGAGGAAGCCTGACAAAATACTCGAAAATCGCAAAACAACTCTATTTCTGCAACTCTTAAACGCATATATATATATATATATATATATCATCTCAAAAAATTGAACATACTTCGGGTACAGTAAACGTGGTTATGTTTACCGAGACTGGAAATACATAACTCTCTGAAAATCAAAGGAACAAGATACAGTCAACATTAAGGGTCACGTTAAATGTTTTCTACTAATATTTTAGCACTTATTGTTAGATTCATAATAAGAGTAAATTTTAATAATCCATTCCTAAGAAAAAGATAAAAATCCAGGATATTTACTATAAAACCATACATGAACGCAGAGAGAAGATGATTTTATAGTAGCGACAAGTGAGCTAAACGAAAGAAACAAAACTAAAATATTAAACAATCTATGATAATTTAATGAATACATTGGTTTCTCTTTAAAGAAAATTTTGATAATTAAGTGAATTTAATCGATACTGTTCCGCTATTGCAAAAAATAACAACGAGTATTTACTTCATAATTGATTAGCTGTTAGCATATCGAAAATTTATTGAAAATTTAATTAAATATTCCTACATCCAATCAAATGTCTTATTGAATGATTCTTTAAAATATTAACCGCCATGGCTAAAATTTTGTTAAAATTCGATTTATTCGATTTAAACTGAGAAAATGAGAAAGAAGAGAAAACCACGAATTAGATTAATTTTCTTATAGATTATTTCGAATAAGAATTTTTTAAAAATTATTGGATATTTTAAAGTGACATTTTTTACAACACCATTGCGTGTTGAACATCTCGCATGGTGCTGTCAATTAACCTAACAGATGAGTTCGATCTATTTATTTGAAAACAAAATTTGATCTTGTAGAAAAATAATCTCGTAGTTTTATTTATATTGTGCTACAATACACAAATTGTTTGCACTTAGCGACTTTTTTGAAAAAATGGACGACTGTCGAAAAATGGACCTCTTGAAAAGCTTTGCTATGTAGAATATACTGATAAATTATTATGAATTATTTTTAATGGAAATAATATTTAAAAGTAATTTGGATGAATTTTTCAGAGCTTTTAGTTGTTGCATGGAGTTTTAAGGATGGAAATTCATTCCCAACAATGTATTCGTTAATTGAAAAGAGGAATTTACTAATGATTATGATAAAATGTCCAAACATAACGCGGCTATCTCTTCAGGGTGATTGATAAATAAAATGAATAGATATAATGTGATGCGGATATTAGATGAAGATAATGTTATGTGTTAGTTCGTGACGCAGTAGATATAGAAGTATTATGGAATTATAGAATTTTCAAAACAGCGAGACATTGGCTGAAACCGAAGCATGGCTGAATGACTTCAAAAATTAACGGAAAGAGAAGTTAGAAGTAGATATAACAAATACACAATTCATAGTTTTTTTAATGACTTGTAATTGGTCAGATTTATTTTACTGAATGGAATAATAAAATATGAGAAAATTCACACGTATTACTGAACACATCAGAATTTCTGATAATATTTTCGATTATATTGATAACTTAATTTAAAATATATAAAATAGTATATCAATTAATATGTAAGCCACTACCATTTTATAAAACACTCATCAAAAACAAACTAAAAAGTCACGACATCAAATTATATTTAAATACAATCATTAATTTGATTTTATTTAATTAATTTAATATTAATTTATTTTAATTAATTTGATTTTATACACAATTTAATCTTTGAAAATTTTAATTCAATCTAAAATGCTCTCTCTCTCTCACACACACACACACATATATATATATATGTGTGTGCGTGTGATTGAAATTTTTCGAATTATGGATGAATGACGATTTACAATAAAATCGAACATTGAAATCAAATAACCAAAATCGAAGATCTTCAGAAATATTTTATTATCGAAATTTATTTACACATTTAGCTAAAATGAGGAAGAGTGAAAAGAAAAATCATCAAATCGTTAGAAAAATAATCCATATTTACAACAAAAATTTCAACTTAAAAATCTATACAAATTGCAAATATCGATAAATAAAGGGCTAAAATATAATAAAATGATAAAATCTAAAAACAAAATAGACAAGGCCCATATGAAAGGATCAGTTGCCTAGAGATTGCGTAATTTTACAAAATTGTGAGTCAACAAATCCATGCTTTTCGGCCTCTCATCGGGATCGACGTTCAGACAATCAATAATAAAATCTCTGGCTTCTTTTGTCATTCTGGCAGTTGAACCAACATCAGGAATGAAGGGTAATTTCTTTAATCCCAACTGGAAAAATCATTAATAAAAATTATCATTCACTCTCGCTCTATAAAATAATCACATTATAATAAATTGTCAATTGATGATTCTCATCCCACGGATGTTTTCCGGTAATCATATACAGAACCAAGCATCCTAGCGACCAAATGTCCACTTTATGATTGTAACCAGGTTTCGATTTATTTCGTTCACTGTCCACAACAACAACCTGAAATAATTATAAATTGGAATCGATTTTTTAAACACACGCACACACATTTATAAAACAGTGATATAAAAGGCAAAAATGTTATCAAATTTATTTTAATACGATAAATATTTCCACCAAATATCAGAGTCTAACACACAGACATATATTATAAACCATAATCTATAATATATTTTATTATAAAATAAATTATAATTGCTAAATATTGAGGAAAATCAACCATAAAATGACGAGAAACTATCACGAGTAGTAATTCGATAAGTGAAATCCATCCGTTTTCTATTATGAATACTGGGAATCTAGTATATCATAATGGATTGATTAAAACAAAAAAGGTAAGTCAGATTTAAATGACGTACTTTCTTACATAATACTGAAAGGTCAAATTATTATCATGTCAATATTATAGATAAAGATAAGCGATACTTTGAAAAATGTGGTGTAATAAAGGTGATTAAGAATTATTTAAGGTCAAATGGGAATCATGAGGTGAACAAGCCCACCAAGAACAAGTTGCATTGATAAGATGGGACTATTTATTGATGCTAATATAAAATCATGTACTTGTAAGTATAATAAATAAATAATTAAAAATAAAAAAAACATAATATTTTGTAAATATATAGCAAATTAGTACGTTCTAATATTAGTGATGGTATTGGTTAATTGGTATCCAATGATAAATATTTGGTATCAATTTGATGAAGTGGATTAAAAATATATTTTATTGTAAGCTATTGTTACTATGTCAGAATAATGTTTTTCTGCTATTTTTATACGTATGGAACTATTTACAAACATGCAACTCGTCAAGTAACTCCATATCATTCATCTTATCCTTAAAATTATACATGAGTAACACTTGTAAATATGTTGAAATTCTTAATGGACATCTCTATAGGTGAAGAACATTCTCGTTAATAATAGCATGAATGACAACAGCCTTTATAACGTTAGTGCGGTTATACATTTCTATGAACGTAAAACAAGTAACTTAAAATGGTTTTTTAAAGGAAAACCATGTTATCGTGCAGAAAAACTATTGGAGATACAATTTTTGTTCTGTTTTTTGTCTAACTGAAAACATGCTGTACACAGGTAGATCAAGACACCCATAGTCTACCCTCGAGGATCCCCTGGGTGCAGAACATTGGCTGTAGCCCACTGCGTTATTGTACATTATATATATGTCTCTTGATTTGATCGGTGTTATGATAACAATAATAACAATCATTATTATTAAAAACATACCTCAGGAGCCATGTACATCACAGTACCCTTTATATCTCGTAGTCCTTCCTGATTATCAAGACATTTAGCAACTCCGAAATCGCCGAGTTTTGCATGACATTCATTGGTATCTTCTATGTTTTTCAAGAATATATTATCCGGCTTTACATCGCGATGAACAATATTCTGGATTGATTTAATAGAAGTAAAATGTTTCGAAAACAAATAATAAAACGAAATCAATATTGAAAATAATAATAATAATAATAATTGTATTGGATATGCTTGACGATATAAAATCGAAATGCAATTTCAACACATGTCTATTAGTGAGCAGTGAATGACAGTAAATGGTGTGTGAAATGACCAGATATTCGAATCAACCAATGAAAGAAATATTAAATTGCGGATTCGGTGTGCTATTCAAGATATTAATAAATACTACTGATGAATAGAAAAAACTACAACACCGATTATTGGTGCACTACCTGCTAATATTATTATTGGTTCAATCATTGAAACTTTCATATAAAGCTAACATGAATCATAATTATAATAATTATTATAATTAATATTAAAATAATATTTACATGATTATGTAAATGGACGATGGCTTCTAAAACTTGCTTAGTCCACTGCCTTAAATTGATTTCTGGAATATCTAAAATTGATACTTGTGACAAGGATCCACTCTCACAATATTCGGTAAAAATACGCATGTGACTCAGACTGATATCCGCACCATAATATTTCAACAGTGATGGATTTGACAATTTGCATAGCAAATCACATTCGATTAGATCTTGAGAGAACGGTTCATTGATAACAATTTCTTTCATTGCCATTATTTCCATGGTATCCAGATTACAAACCTTATATACTTTTCCAGCATGTCCTTTATATTATATTGAATCATGATCATCATATATATATCATTCATGATGTCAAATACCTTGACCAATTAATCCCTTTTTAATCCATTGGAAAGGTGCTTTCTTAATATAACATGAACTGGTATTGTAACTATTGGAATCGCGAACGAAACCCATCAAATTGTTCAGACGTCGTTTTTCATTGAGTTGTTTTTCCAATTCATAAATCGATTGTTTTAAATTGATCTGTTTTCTGTCTTTATGATCAGTATTGCTACTTCCGTCAGTTGATTTGTTACTGTTAGCCAATTCACGACATTGATCGACACATTGATCATTAACAGTAATGGATCGGGTGAACATAACTGAATGATTTAACCATAATATAACAAAAACAATATCTATCATTAATATTCCTAAAATAGTCATCGATATAATTATTCAATCTAAAATAAGCAACATAATACAATAACAAGCGTAATGGACAGGCTACCAGGGTAAAATTTGTTGTTAACTACAGGATTTAAAAAATCGCTACCATACATGCATGATTTTAATCAATACAAGAATTATCAATAATAGATATGAAAGAGTGGGGAGTCTTGAAAAATAAAACGACTCCAAACTAATCTTAAAATGTTTTTATGTATGCATTAATAAGCCGAAAAATTAAAAGTACATCTAACGAGATACAAGAATCATTAGATTATTTTAAATATAAGATTGGTGGAAAATACAAAATTATCTCATTCTAACAAATCACATCTTTTCTTTATTAACACACACACACACATACACACACACACATATATATATTTCATTTCACAGAAAAATCTGCAATCCCGGAGGGTAATGGAATGGGATTTATTAAGTTTTATCATGTAAAATAATTATTCCTGTGCGCACATAAAATCTAAGGTATGTCACAAGTAGAATGTGGTAGCATAATTTTAAATTAAAATCACCAGCCACGCTTCGAGTATTGAAGAGCCGTTAATTTGTAAGGGATGATTTATTAACCACATCTTAATCATTCGAACTATATCCATAAATTTATTAAAAATTAAAAATGAATCCGATTTTAGAGGATAAATTCTAAATGGCGCATGTTATAATATATTCGATTTTAACTATTATTATTAATGAAACAAATTATGAACTTATATTGGAGTGGTTTAGGATTTGAGTTATCCATATTCAATTATATGATGCATGGAAATTTCCACAAATAAGAATGATAAAGATTCAATGAACCGAGGAACAATCGCATCCATATCACAGTCTATGCTTGATTTATGGATGAGCCGAAATAATCTCAAAAATAATTATAACGATTCCTATATCTTATATTCAATAAAACTATGATAATTTATCAAATGAAGATGATTGGTGAAATGAATAGAAATGAGTAATTTTTCTGTCCACAAACATCATCTAATCGATCAACATTCTCAATTATTTTTCTCAATCAATAACATGGGCTGTCATGATATACAGTACATCACAATATCATATATGGCTTGAAAAGATCACAATAACTAGTTGTCATAATAATAATAATATCTAAATGATATTCATTTTTAAATATTTTATATTAAGTTCTATTTTTCAATTCCTCATATATAAGAGTTCATTTTATTGTCCACATTTCCTTTTGTTCACAGAAAACACAATTATAGCATATAGGAATATTTAAATACCACAAACACACCAATTAATCGATATATACGACTTCACTTTAACAGTGTATTTGTCCTATTTATAAGACATTATTATTGTAGAACGCAATTATAGAAAATAGGCATGCCATTAAATCACCAATATGGGGATTGAATTTTGACGAAATTAAAGCAATTATTTCCAATAATTTTCAACTGTTTCTCCAATATATCAATCAATGTTTGATTGCACAGCCAATAAAGATCTATCCAGAAAAATTAACATAACAGTTAATTACAGATCCATCCTTACCAAAACCTCTCATCACCCATCATCACGACTACTACAACAACACATCTAAAATCATTATTAATTCATCAATTATCTCATAAGGATTGTCTCATATTTTATCAAGTGAATACAAATAAAATCCAACCAATCAAAAAGAGCTTCAATAATGAATTTTTATGAATTTTATATTTGTAGTGTCTGCTAAATGAATTATATAACATTACATATATGTTTAATGCCAGATATAGTGATATAAATATTGAAATATCTTCATTTCATAATAAAATACATGGTTTGATTAACTGACTGACTTGGGCGAATTTCGGTTTTTATCGATTTATATAATATTTTAAGGATCTAATTTTCCTTGTAAATCGTTAATGATGTGCGTGTGTGCATCTATAAATAAAAAAATAAAAACGATAGATCCACCAAATTCTATTATTAAAATATTAATATTAATATATGGTTATAAATATTAATCAATAGCAAAACATGCCACTAAACAATGGTTTTCAACCAAGGTCGCCCGGAACCCATTGGATCCTCGATGGTAGACTAAGTGGACTGTGAGCTATGTATGATCAAATCAGTTCCAGTCAGACAAAAAGAACAAAACAATAACTTCATCTCAATATAGTTTTCCTACTTTATAGTTTTCCTACAAAAAAGCATTTTCTGTTGCTTGTTTTAGGTCCATAGAAATGGATAATCATACTAAAACTAGAAAAGACATTGAAGATTTTAAATATTTTATAATCATATTACATATCAGATTGGAACGAAAGTCTTGTCCGATCGAAAATATTATTTATTTAACCAATAAAGTCAATGTGTAAATTGGAAATATAAACAAAACACCCAATCGTCTGTAAATCTAAACAATTTCAATGTTTTATGAAGAAATGTTTAGTTTAAATGCATTATTAAATCCTTTTT
>JBBMOY010437777.1:0-11845 GCA_037951405.1 Platydemus manokwari | reverse complement strand
TTATATTCCATAATCGGTATCTTCAAGTGTTGATCATAAACCGTCAGAAGTTCAGAACAAAATTAATTTATTGATTAGATCATAATTAAATCTCTTCTGCGGGTTCTGTTGCTTTTGTGAAGATTTTCATTGCGATTATGTTATGATTGTTATTATTTTCGATATTTTTATCAGTCATTTTATTAGATCCTGAAATAATTTATTCATCCATATTATTCATCACTTTTTCATCACCAATCTCCCATGCTCACACACATATTTTTTATTTGATCAATAATCTCAATACCATGATTATTGGAGTTTTAAAATATTTGATTTGTTGAACCAATTTATCGAACAGATTTCTTCACTAATTTTATACTGGAGATCCATACACTATAAATATTCAGATCATTAAATAGATGATCACATCAATAACTATTATTTTATTTTTATACGATTTTAGTGATTTATTACTAAATTTCTGTCAAATATAAATCACAACAAATAGCGAAAGACAGTTTTATTATTTGTCGAGCGCTTTTATAGAATCTAAATAGGTTAAAACACGATTTTCTTCTATATAAAATCTATAATTCAGTGTTTAGATAAATTTGAATTGCATATGTGACCTGTAAGTCGATTTTAAACATCGTTTGGATGTCTAATGTATCAACTATTATCCTTAGATTCTTGTCTAGAAATATAGTAGGAGGAATCTAAAAATTAAATTTATAAACTCATTTAATTCTGCAGTTGGAAGTGTTAAAGATTTGATAAACTTTGTGTCAGAAGGTTTTTTAAAATTTTAACTTATCTGGACTTCAATTTAATCATTTGATATTATCAAATAATATTTGAAATATAAATACTGATTATAAAATAAAACAGTAAAATATATTCGATTAATTGAGATAATTTTATAACAGTAGCAGATAATATATAATTGTATTACATAAACACAGTATCCCCAAGATAAAATGCTCGAAAAGGTCTCTTTATAAAAGAAGGTGGAGAACCAAGTATAAGCTTCTAATTGGATTTTAAAAGACCACAAGACTTTGAACATAATTATTACAGTAATAGTTGGCCTGAATAATAAATAAAATTCACACTGAAAATAATAAGGAAATTCAGTGGAATAAATGTCCGATTAATATGGTGGTTACAAATTTGTACTCGAAATAGTTATATTAATTTTGTGCATAAAATGGTGCCACTTGTTTATACACTATTTTAATTTATTTTATGCTTAGTCTCACGTGTTATTATTTTTGGCGACTCTGTTGTAAAAGTTATTATTTTCAGCTAACGTAGATATTTATAGCAACAATTGTTGTTATTCTATTTTTTTATATGATGTGATTTCTATTTTTAGATTTTTGTGGAATTTTTTCTTATGATCTTGAGATTGATTAAACAATTTTTAATTTTTATACGTTTAAATAAATTTTTAAAAATTTTACGTATATTTTTTGTTAAAATTTGTTAACTTTGTTTTTATTGTATTTTTAAGTTTTTTATACGTTTTGATTGTGATTTTTTTGGTTCTCGGATAGTTAGTATGGTTCCCCACAAAGTCTATTTTTTTATTTGTTAATTCATAAATATTTTTTAAAATCGTCCAGCTGATTTTCCCAGCCTCCCGAATTTTATTCATAAAATTTTTATCTAATAATTGTCCAAATTTATATTTCAAATAAATGAATCCTGGTTGACTGTTGATTTTAAACATATCTTTGATGAAATTTATTATTAATGATTTGAAGAAATAAATTTTATTGGAATCAAACTAATTTTGCTGCCATGGACCTCAGTAGCTGATTAAGTTCACTGAAATTATTCGAAATTGATGTTGAATTGGACTAATTTTCTATTGAGCACCTTGGAACTACATGAAATTACCACACAACCCAACTTGTATCCAGTTATCTACTCCAATTATTCCGAGAAACACAAAGGCGTCACTTATAGTTAACAAAATTATTTATTCGATTAGTATATCTATTAAATAATGTTTTACATCTATAAAATTGCTCACGAACCTACAGCCCAATCACTACTCTAGAATAAAAAATAAAATAAAATAAATTCATAGAGTAATCAAATCCACAATGGATCTCATCAACAATTATGTCAAATATCGTACGAATCAGGAGTTACATAGTATAAATACAAATATAAGAAATTAAAAACAAATCTCATACAGGTAGTCCCCGTAAAATAGCCAACTGCCACGTATTTTAAGGAACGATAACATGTCATATTCATGCTATTTTGTCAGAATTATTTTAAACAAAATCAACAACGTTTGGAATTCCGTATACATTTTCCAATGTTAAGCTGAGGGAGTAGAATTTAAATCCAATCATGACATGAGGAATATTCACCAGACTCTTTTAGTCTTAAGAAAATCTTTTTCAACTCATTAATGAATCTGGATGTCATGCATTCGTCAAAATTATATTAAACATCATTACAGTATTTTAATCACAATTTCGATTTTAAAAAAGCCTACAGCTTTTAAGAAAAATAACAGAAGTAGACATAAAAATACGAGCATAATACGAAAATAATAGATCTTCACATTCATTCGACTTATGTAAAAATGTCGAGATATCTGATAAATTGTTCACCAATTTTGTCGTATCAAACAAGAGCATGAATCGTCTACAACTATTTAACGAAGGGCAACAACATTTTCAAAAATCATTAATATGAATAGTGAAGGTAAGACGTTAATGTAGAGATCGAAACAAGTTCAAATGAATTCTTCAAAATTATTGTCATGACACATCGTTGTTTTGTGATAGCTGATTTAAAATTTTTTCAGGATGTGCTTGAGTGAGAAATACACTGCTTTTATAACTGTAATCTGATGCTGCCGATTTAGCTCTATTAACCAATGCTACGGTTGTAATAGGTGATGAGGTTGGTACTGGAATATTTTCCAAATGTTTCAATTTATTCGCTGAAGCCGCCCTTGAATTTAATATGGATTGTCGAGTGTAATCATCTCGCTTAGCGCTCACTCTTCGATAGAGCCAATAATCGAAAAGCTATTTGATTAAATGAAAAATCTATAATAATAAACGATAATTTCTTACATCCTTTTGATCTTCCTGAGATAATACTCCGCCTCTTGCTATTGCGGATTCAAATCGAACCGTTTGTTCTTTTCGGGAAAGTCTTTGATTTGATAGATCCCCATTGGTTGTTGAAACATTTGGAACAGTGATATCATCCCAAATATTGAATTTATTTTTCATGTAGGGTCTTGCTAGAACAAGAGTTTCAATTGTAGGATCATTTCTGGTTGTGGATTTAGTAGGTCGCCGATACCGAGGAACATCGGACACTAGGTAACGAAACATGTATTTTATGTTAGTGAATTTAGGAGAATATATAAGCTACGTTTCGGGGTCTTTGGTTTATTGATTTTATTATTATTATTATTGAATACTTTAATGATCACCATCAACGTCTTAATAAATCTATAGAGTCCGTTTGATACTCAAGTAGTAATTATATCTTGATTTAATGTTCTTACTTCGCCTCGACGTTTTCAACTTATATGGACTCAAGTGGAACAGTGTAGATAATGACAATGCATGGTTATTATTTTATTCTAACAAGATATTTCATTTACTCTGCGCGATAATTCATTCTACTCGATTATTTTATCGATAGCTATAATTTATTATGCTCGATAACTAATAAATTCACTAGGTGTATTGTTTTTATGGGTGAATTTAATTATATGGAAAATTTAATGCGTTTTATTTCTTTATATTAATTCCGGATTCCGAGTTTTTGGGAATTATTATTTGGGGTTTAATTTATATTATGTCGTATTTTATTTCTGTTGATCGCATAAAATGGTCTACATTATTTTTTCATGCAAGAAATACTTTTAAACACCAAATAAAAATGTACATTGATTCACAAGATTATTTCCTGATTATTCCAATTTTAAAAAATGCCAAAAACCCTAAAACCTAACACATATTTCTGGTTAAGATTGCCAAAGATTGAGGCTCCCTTGGAAATTTTTAATTTGTTTTAAATAAAAAATATAATATGTAAAACTTTTAAATTAAAAATTCTAACGAATCTCAGAATTTAAATGAGATAGCTACCACTAACAACGTCAATTTTAATGCTATAATTATTAATAATAAATCTTTTATTAGTGTTGTTCAGAATAAACTGCGCAGAACCAAAATATAACCTCTTATTTTATTCCTTTTTATTTATTACATAGAGGGACAAGTCTAAATTTTCTATGAATATTTATATTTATATCTCACACCAGGACCAAATCCCAAATTTGTCAATTTAGTTATTTGCATAGAAGAACAATTCCTGTTCCGTTGGACAAATACCAATTCATAATATACTTCTTTACCTACTATAATTTACCGGTGAGAGTATTTAAATTCTCGTAACTACAACAATGATCTTTGAATATGGAAATTTTTACTTCCTTACTGTCACTTAGAACTATGGTTATAAATAAATAAAAGAAAATTCCTTACAAATCTGAAAAATGTCAAATTCTTTCGTTGGGCTAATATATTTATATTGTTTTGATTTATTCGCATATGAAACCTATATGATGGGAATTATTTTCATAATTTTTCTCAATTGGTAATTTATTTTTATAATTTAATGAGCCAAGATTTTGCGATTGACATTATTATTATTATTATTATTATTATTATTAAATAACTAATAAACTCACATGATATTGCACTATAATTTGGAAGTCGTTTCATTAAAATGCTGGGCTCCGCCGATTTTCTCCAGCGTTCCTCGATGAATAACTTTTCCCGACTATAACTACTGGAGAGAACAGATCTTTCTTTCTTCGTGATATCTTCCAATTTTAATTTACTGTTTTCAATTTCTTGAGGATTTGTTCGTAATAAACATTTCGATAGATTAGTTCCTCTTTGATAGAAAACCATATCGAAAGCTTTGTTGAGCATGATATTCCTTCGACGATTGAAATCTCTTTGTGTGGCTCTGTTTCTGGCAGTCATCAAGATAATTGAGATAAATAAATATAATTTATGATCTGCTATTTACAGATCAGTAAATACGTTTGATCTTTTATATGTATAAGTTGCAACTGTTACTTTTAAAATAAATTTGACACAGTAATTGTATTGATTTGAGCTTGATATTTAATTGATAACCAATATTAAACCAAAATTTACAATGGATTTTAACTAACTGTGATTGGATGGCCTTGTTCTCAGTATTTCCATGGCTACCACTGGCTCTATTATAATTATAATAACTAACTAATGTTTATGAAATAATGAACCATATTCTTTATTTTATAAATTTCGAAGAATTTATCAGTTGTATTCTGCGGACATATTCGCTAGCTTTTGTTAATAATGAAAATGTATTTTTATTTAATAATTGTGGCTAGAAAATCAGGTTTATAAAATTAAAGGTTGCAACAAATATTATTCTGTTAGAAAATTGCGTAATCAAGCTTTGCCATCGTTATTATTATTTATTATAATGATAATTATAATTATTATTCATCTTATTATTATTAATATCACTTTTATCATTCTTATCATTACCATCGCGGCGATTATTACTGTTGCGATAAACGTAATCACTCTATTCTATCTGATTTCTTCTCAGGTAAATCTCAGCGAGTATCTAGTGAATTTTATGACATCTTGGAAATTGGATCTGGACAAAACACTTTAACCAATTGACACCAATTGCTTAAATTATACTCTCAAACTTAACAATAACAAACCTAACAATAACAAACCTAACAATGACAAACTTAACAAACAACTCAATTCTTCTATTAACGATAAAGTCCCAATTAAGAAGCCTGTAAAAAATATAACATCGATTATGTCAAGCCTCTTTGTTTATCAAATCAATCAAATGTGCAATGAATATAGTGAAGTCATTCGTGATTATAATAAATGTTACTCCTTTCCATCTATTTATTTAGAATAGCGATATAATTATCAAGAGTGCCTTTATTATGAATAACTTAAATTACACTGTTTCGATTAAGGGAATCTGACAACATCTGATGAAACGGGTAATTGAATATAATCAAAGACTCAACCGATAGATATTGCAATAAAATCTAACCTCTTTGGGTTCTAAGCAGTTCCTTTATTAGGTTAATCTTCTGAGAGGAATATGGATAACCTTTTTTAAATTGAAATCCAATGATATTTGTTTAGTCACAGTCCTCCACTATTTATCTACAAGAGAACATCTCAAATTAGACCAAAATCATTTTCTACCAATGCAAAAATTCCATCTAATGAGCAAATATTAGCATGTGTGTAAGGTCTTCGAACAGCACTTCCTTAAAATTTGAATTTTCACAATTATTCTCTTAGCATCAACATTCCATTGCACAAATCCCGACAAATCGTGTGGGAAAAACCCGAAAATTGGAATAAATTTCAAACAAATACGATATTCTGTCCCTCGATGACAACTCCAACATCAGATCCCTATGAATTCACTCAAATCGTCGAATCAAAATTCTTTCACAGCAATTAGACAAGTTCCTGATGACGATTCTATTTCATTCAATTCCATTAATATTGATCCCTCTAAATTAGCACTTGCACGATCAATAGTACAATTAAAGGCTCAAAAGCCTATATAAGTCAAATTGAAGTTTAGTTCGCTACAATCAGCGGAGCTTCACAACAATAAATTTTCTTCGGACTGTCGAGTTTATTTTCTGACAAAGTATAATTATTCAAAGTATTAGAATCACAAAGTAGTTTTGAGATAAAATAAGACAAAACATGTTATAAGATAAAAATAAAATTCCGTGTCCTGAATATTAAAAAAAGAAAGAGGAAAGACAAGATGGAAACTATATTACGCTGGGACAAAGCTAAATGCAACATCAGCCTGAACAGTGGTCTTATCATAAAAAGGTATACTCAAAAGTGAATGCATACCTTAAATGCACCTATTAAACCAATGGGCACACCTATTATAAACTATCTTTATACATTAAAAAAGGAAGAGTACAACCTCACAAATATAACAAGCAGAAAAATATAACAATGTACTCAAACATATAAGTAGTAAGTCGTGAATTTAGCTAATTATGTATATGTAATTTTGTGTACGTAGTGTAAAATTTTAGAAGCTGATCTTGAAGAGAGTAAGAGAAGGCAAAAGCCAGATATACAAAAATAAAAGTAGATCTTTACAAAAATAGGTCTTTAAAGAGTAACAAGAAGACAACCAGAGTGTGGAGAATCATCCAAGTTATCTGAGCAATTATATAATTATAAATTTGTTAAATTTTGTTTAATCATTTCTAAAATATCAATTTTATAACCGACCTCAATTCATAAGAAAAAATTCCGCCATATTCTAAAAATAGAAGTCGCATCAAATCCAAAAAGAATAATTACAAATGTTACTATAAATAACTACGGTAACTAAAAATAGTAACTTATGTATTGAGGTCTCTAAAAATATTAACAGATGAAATTAAGCATATGATGCTGCCTAAATTGAATAAATCAAAATAGTATGTAGAATTATATATTATCCGCTAGTGTTATAAAATTAATTAAAATAATCAAATATATTTCATTGTTTTATTTTATAATAAGTATTTATATTTTAAATATTATTTGATAATATCTATGGAATAAATTACAGCAACAACCTTTATCTGTTGAAGTCCAGATAAGTTAACGATTTAAAACTTTCTGTCACAAATTTTATAAATCTTTAACAATTAGTGAGGCCGACCTGATTTAACATCGCTAGAGGTATAAAT
Source organism: Platydemus manokwari (assembly GCA_037951405.1). NCBI lineage: Eukaryota > Metazoa > Platyhelminthes > Tricladida > Geoplanidae > Platydemus > Platydemus manokwari. Next base: position 4,050 of record JBBMOY010437777.1, on the reverse strand, counting down.
TAATCAATTAATACTTTATTATAAACCCCTTCATTATTATAAACTAATACATCAAACGAAAAGGCACTCATGGTACGACTGATGTCTTATGAAGATAATACGTTAGTTAAAATCCCTATAAAATCTTGAATTGGTGAACATGACCTCTATCTTGAATTTATAGTCAACTATTATCAAATCACTGGTGCCCATCTAATGAGTCAACAGAGAATAATCAAGTGTCTATATATCTATTTGACTGGCATGGCCAGAGAGTTTAAGTTGTCTAATGGTTGCGGCAGCACCACCAAAAATCTAGACAGATTCAAAGAAAGCAAAATTAGGTTTATGTGAAATAAATCTTAGTTTTTTTTCATTTAAATCAATTAATAACCGGCTTTCTACCATCAGTATTGAAAAATATGAAGAATTAATAAATGAAATATAGATGTTTTTCCCTCAAGCAATCCATTAGGGACCATGTCAACTCAGAGCCAGAGCAAATATTGAAAGAACTCACCGAAAACAAAAATATTTTAATGTGTTATAGGTCTCATTTTAATAGTAAGCCTAATAGAGATGAAAGAGAAGTTAACTTATTAATATATAAAAACCATTATGTTTTGTGTAAGAATATGAATATCTTTTCTAACACAAAACATAATGATAATAAAATATGTTTAAACTGTTTAAATAGTTATAGATCCACAGAGTTATTTAATAATCATATAAGAATATGTCAAGAAAATAATCCAATAAGAAGTAGGTTTCCTAAAGTAGATTATTTTTCATTTAATAATTATTATTTCAGGAATAAAGTTCCTTTTGTAATTTATGCAGATTATGAAACATATAATGTTATAATAAATTTAGAAGAGAGTAATGGAAAGACTCGTTATCACTATAAACAGAAACCATTATGTGTTGGAATTTATGTACATAGTAATTATGAAGAGTTATATCCTTCTAAATATATTAAAATATATTCAGAAAATGTTGTTGATGAATTTATTGATACATTAATAGGAATAAATGACGAATTAACAGAAATAATAAAAACAATTAATATACCAATAAATAATATATCAATAAATATACCAACAGAAAATATACCAATAGAAACAAATAAGAAAAACGTTGCTCTCGAAAAGGCTAAGTTCAAAACCTTTACTTTATAGTTTCAGGGATATTTGAAATTTAATATTGAATTAACCTATAAATTAAGGTAAAATTATTAAAACCGAAATCAAGATGATTATTTAAAATCACATTCATAAATAATTAAGTTATATCAATATCAAGGTTGGTCTTTCATCAATAATACATCGATTTAGAACCCCATGTTTCTTTTTTTTTGTATATATTATTGCATTTTCTTTTCCAATAACGATATTTCATCTCAGTTACACATAAATACCGGTTTAGCCAACAATTTTAACGACATAATTAATAATAAATAATAATTGTTATAATATTTATAAGCGATATTGTTTTAAAAGTAACACAAATATTTTATTGGATTTATTTCGACTAGTTCGGCATTTAAAAATTTGCTCTTCTTGTTAATCAATGGTAAAAAATATATAATATTTTGACTGGAAATAAAAATAATCAATTAGGCTTTTTCCTTGGCAATGGTTTAGTTATAAAGACACTTAGAGAACTCGTCAATAATTTTAAAACGGTTATGCAAATGAGATGGTTGAAACAGTTTATTGATTATTATAGCTGAATTGGCTACCGTATTAGAAGTAATAAAAATATTATTATGAGAAGCGAAAATAATTAAAGTATTTTTTTCAAAGTTTTACATTTGAAAATATATCAATATTTTAGTAACAATATTTGGAACAATCAATAAATAATTGAAATTATTACATCCGAATGATATACACAAAAATTAAGTTTGACTAGTAAGAATGGAATAAATGTCACTTTAATGCAGCAGCACATAAATGAAAAAAATATAATATTATTTACATCAATTATAACGATAATAATAATTATTATGTTATAAAAAATTCAATTCAAATATATATATGAAATAAATTTTAAAAAGTTATTAAATTTTAGAGATAAACAAGTATTGGCTTTTTTATTATGAATCAGTAAGTCCAAAAAATAAAGGGGTTGTTCCTTTTAAATTATACAAGTCCTGATCTTAAAAGTTTTCTCGTAGAATTACTGTCAGTCAACGATTTCTTTTTGAAAGATTTAATCCCCATAATAAAATTACAGATAAATAGATCATGATGTAATAATTATTGCAATAGACATTCTCTAACAATACAAACATTCTGGGAAATGGAATTGTAATACAAATAGATGGACTAGCATTATGAATCGCCAAACACATATGCTCTACGATTAATGGTAAATATATAAATCTGAATATATAAATGACTTTTAAAAAATTATGTTCTACTAACACAAATTCAAAAATTGTTTGAAATTCGTAGACTGGAAACAAAATTCATTGTTGCCGTTTCCAATGTACTGCTATAAATTTGGAATCCTGTACTTTTACTACAGCAAAAATACAATTAATCAATGTTCTTGAAATCCACGTGAGGCTTTATGTTTACGTGAAATAAATATTGATTGTTTATCATTGATTTATTATTAGATAAGAAATTATTGCTTGCAATTGTTATATATTTTGAAATTTTCTTTATTAACCCCTTATCGTGTAAATGTAATAAATAAATTTATTGAATCTTCACATATATACAACATAAATAACCATTATAAAAATTGGAATTCGAATTTTTATTAACATCAAATCAAACAAAAATTTCAATTAAAATATGTAAAAACTAACCAAAATTGATATAAATTAAAGGGAAAATTGAAAATCTATCAATTATATTTAACTAATTGTATTTATTTATTTAATTTATTTATTCTCAACATCATATTGGTGAAAATTAGGAAAATCTCTAGAATCAAAAAATGTTGTCAATCAAAGCAAGTTTAAATGACTCGCGATAAAATAAAATTTTCATTTCAAATCATTTTTTAAGGTTATTTTAGTTGATATAGGCTAAGGGTGTTATTGTGAAGTTTTTGTTTTTTGAATGTCATTTTATTTTTGACGTTTTATAATGATTATTTTTCTGAACAATTTACAGAGCTTCCTCTTATTTAATAATGCATTATTTTGTTTACAAAGCAAGTGTAAATGACAATCTGTTTATAATAACTGCATTAGAAATCTAAATTTTATTATAAATTCAGAATAATTATTTTTATAATTGTGTTTTGTCTAGAAACGTGTACTGAATCAATTTTGATCACATTTAACTATTAAAATTATGAAGAATATTAAAAAATTAATTAATTTTAAACACAATTAGTTTACTGACAAAATATGAGTATTATAAAATTATTAAAATATAAGTGACTAAAAATAAAATTTATGAGACTTAGTGAATTTTTTAAAATAAATTATAATTAATCATCTTTTCAAAGCCTACTCTCTAGCACATTATCGAATTGCTTGTTAAAGACTGTTATATATGATAGATATAAGAATACGGTCATATATATTGATAATCTAGTACAGATGGATTGAAAATTGAAATTTTTCCCCCTCAAAGACTGTTTATATCGTAGTTTATACCACTAGTATATCTATGATTGTGTTATAATGATAGAGAACAAAAGAGAGGAATGGTTTGTGAAAGATGAAAACGAGTGTTTGCAATTCTACATTATATAAGCATATTCGGAATTATTTCTATTTCTTGCATGCACATTTTCTCTAGTGAAGGACGGTTGTCTCTTCGTTATTTTAATTATAAATCTAAATTCAGCAAAAGTTAGGTATCCACTAAAAACCATATAAATGGTCTAAAAATAAGACGTATTTTGTCTTTGTAACCAGTCAACATTTTTATTACAAATCATCAAAATTGATATTTGACTGTAACTTAACAGATTAAACAAAAATTGATAATTTTTAATTTTAGAAATTTTTATAAATTTAATCTAAAATTATTGGGTCTATAACTTAATAACCGGAATTTAACACCAGATGTAAACACTTGTGTGTGTGCTGTAGCAAATCAT
>JBBMOY010436666.1:0-11846 GCA_037951405.1 Platydemus manokwari | reverse complement strand
AATAATAATAATAATAATAATAATAATAATAATAATAATAATAATAATAATAATAATAATAATAATAATATGTAAAATAATAGCAATAATAGTTAATTATTATAAAATTATTATTGTAATCATAACCACAGTAATAAGATAATATGATGTCATAGTTGAAAAGCTAATTATTAAACAATATGTTCGGTATTATCTAATCTCCCTTTTCCCTTGATTTTTAAGCTTTCCTCAACCACTCAATTCTTCAGGGTTGGAATGTCCCTGGCAATCATGAAGCACTTGATGCGGGGATAATAATTTCAAAATGTTTAGAGAACCTTCGTAACGATTTCCGTTCTTCTTTATGTCGTGTGGTTTTTCTTTCGGTTTTTTCTCCCTTTTTCAATTTTTCTCCCTTGAACAGTAATAAATTCAACTCCATCTTCTCTTCATATAGAATCTTCGTAGGTTTTTGGCCACTGATTTCATTTACCTTTTCGTTTCGTTGGTAATCTGTTCATGATAACTTGGTTTATTTAAACGCAGCATTTTCATGTAAATTCCAAACAAAATGTCAAAGCATTTTGGTTAGAAAAGGTCCTAATCGTTGCATTGATGATGAATTCTGTTCTGGGTTAAGCTTATCCTTAGGCTGTTCTATTATGTTAATGATATCACGAGCATGTCTCTTATTTTTCTAATAATTGTTTCAACCAAACCATTAATTAATTAATTAATTAATTAATTAATTAATTGATTAATTTTCAGCTTTAAGATTTAATGGGTTTGAAAGATTAATTGAATCTTTTATGATTTTCTTCAACACGAACGCCTCTTCAAATTCAATTCTAAAATATTTTATTCACCTTCCTCTGAAAAGCTGCTGGAGCTGTACACCGACCAAAAGGCAACACATATTGTTGGATTTTCTAAGCTTCTCGGTTTAATATAACTTGAATCAAAACAGATTGAAAATGATATGATAAGTGAGTGTCGAAAGCCTTTTAATAGATAAATTGAGCTCTAATTTAATTTTTATGGACAATATTTAGTACATCTGACTCTAAAATGTATGTATTTTATGAACTAGATATGTGGTTATATTATAAATCTGACAAAATGCAATTATTGATTACAATCAATACAATTCATTAAATAATAATGGCAAAATTAGAATTGAACTCAAATTTAATTAATTATAATAATCGATAATTTAGGTAAATTATCAGGTTTTGATTCTGATTTAGTTATTAATTTATTGTGGTGTTCTGCCTTGATAGAACTTTATTGATTTTAATAGTCTTTTATGGTTTTGCTCACATGGGCTTTCAATAGATTTTATCGGTGGTTAGGTCGAATGACACCGTAACTACAACTATAATATTTTTTCTTTCGGTTTAAGATTTTATTGTTTAGTTAGGTCCTAGACGAATTGGATTTGAGATAGAACTTTTGTAATGGAATATGTATTAAACTGAATTTTAATAAAAATTCTGATTGCTTAATAGAATTTTTACGCCGATGTCTAAGATTTTGTGTAACATGGTTTCCTTTTCGTTCGGATCTCGTGCTTGATGAAGTTTGTTATTCTTAGGTAGAATATACTTTCACAACGGAATGTCATAATCAACAGCGATATTCTTCTTTATTATTTATACTCAATCATCGTCCCTGCGCTCCTTGTTTATGTCCATTACATTGAGCGTTTACATTTCTACTAAATTTATTCCGCATTTCTTCATCATTTCGATTACATAAATAAATATTAGTAAAATTTCTTTTATCCAGAGTATATCGTTAATAAAAAGTTTTTATTCCATAATGTTGAAATCTTTCTAAATTAAGAATCGAGCTTATCTGAAAAATTCCGGTTTATAAAAGGCTTGTCAATACTTTATAATCTACCTTTACTCATTACTGTTATTGATTACCTCGGAATTTCATAACGTTTATATCTTTCCTCCTTTGCACTCCAACAATTTTCATTATCTACCGTCTGCCTTATATTATATCTGCAAAAAATTATCATAGTATTCCTCTCTGTCTGTTTGACTTAAGTTTATCACGCTTTTCATATTTTCTATATGATATCTCTGATACTATTCTGTTTGATTCTTTTATTTTTCTTACTGCTTTCATTTTGTGCTCTCTAGCTGGAGTAATCTTTTTCAATTTCATGATGACCACATTTGAAAAAATTTTCAGTAGCTTCCTTCGTGCTGTTGCCACAGTTCCTAATTATCTCCTTATAATAACATATCAGGCACGATTAATAATTCCGACGGATTTGAAATTGCAAAATCTTTGGTCATTTATAACCATTTCTTTATTTTATGAGTAGAGCTGTAAAACAATGTTGTCCTAGCAACTAATATCCTGGCGAAAATTAGAAAATCACTTTTGTCATTCTTCCAGTCTTGCTCAGGAGAGAGCATCAATTTTGACTTGGTCGTAGTTAAGAATACAGCAAACACTATTATTTTTGTTTTAGTGTAAATGATAATTCTGAATATTATTTGTGAGCTTTAATTTTAATTAAATGATAATAATTTTAAAATTTCAAAATAATTTAAAATAATTTTTAAGTAATTTTAAAATCACTATTTTAAATAATAAAGAAGATAATAAATAATTTTAAAATAGTGTTTTAAAATTTATTATATAAAATAAGATAATTTAAAGTTATTTTCATATTGTTATATATATACCTGATTAAGATCCATATTGAAACTTTCCGGAATTATAATTTGTTTAAAAAATTTTTTAAGTGTTGTAAGTAAATAAATCTTAAGAAAATGAAACATCAATTACAAGCGAATTAGCCGCTACTAACATGGCGACCACGCACATGGATGCGATCTTGAGTAGACTTGTGCCCGAGAAGTCAGACGAGGCGACGATATCAAACAGTTTATTAAAATCTGTAATCGTTATTTTGATATCTGTAAAACAACCAAATCAATGAGAAATTTGGTTGTAATTGCCTTGTTAGATCAGAACGTGATTGCTCAATACGAGGCAGTTCCAGAGGAAATAAAGGAGTATGACCAAAGATTGCGAAATGCCTTTGGAAAAAAGAAATCACTGGCTCAGGATTGGCTAAGAGCCTTCAATATAGAAGAGAATCGGAATCCGCTGAAGTTTTCTTCGATAGAATTGAGCAGATAGCGGATGACATTATGACACATAAAACAACGAAAGAAGATCTAGTGGTATTCTTGGCAGTCCATTGCTCAGAGGATGTCGAATTGGAGAAAGAGCTAAAAATAAGGATATTGTTGAATTACTGAAGATTAAGACAGTAATAAAAAAGCTAGATGAAGACTACTGCTACAACCAATTGAAATTTGTTAAATTTCAATACAATTCACAGAACTCCGCCGTACGTTTGAGACGACAAATTTAAGAATTGGAAAGTGTTTGATACACCCAGTAGATTTATTAAATTTGAACCTTAACTATCGAAGCAATGTAAGTTTCAATAAAATTATAAATCAAGGTAATCAAGAGAAATAACTCTGATAAAAATAATGAGATGAATCCATGATTACTATCAAAATTATCAATCGAAACTTTGCATCTTTTTATCGAAATACAGTAAAAATAATTACAAGCAAGTTCTTAACAAATTAAAATAGATATGGCCGATGGTAGAATAATTTTTGATCTACCATTGAAATAATTTTTGATTTATAATTAGAATAATTTCAATTAGTATTGCTGCGACTATTTTTATAAATTCTAATTTGGGATTTCTGACTACAGGCTTTTCCCCACACATACCTCTGTTTTTTTAAAGATTTTTAGTATTATAAATGAGTTATTTCTTATTATACATATATATATGTACATAATAAACGCAATCTGGATATAATACGTTACTAATTAATGTTATCAACATAAATTACAAAAATTATTTATGGTCTACCCTTAAAAATGCTGCTGTTAGTTGGAGTTGATTGATCATTTTCTAAACCCTAGAAAGTAACAGGACAGAAGGCATTGTTGTTAAATAGAAATAATTAATGGGAAAATGAGATTGAGTGTAAATCGATGACAATCAAGACAAGAAACATATGGGACTGTTTCTCCACAAAAATTCAAATTGTATTTATAACAATTACCAAAAAGTTAATAAAAATCATGCTGTATCCCAATTCGAAAAAATGAAAGGCAAAATTAATTTCATTATCACTAGGTATATTGTTTAATTTTTCAGATATAATTGTAAAACATAAATAATTAAGGCAGAAATGGTAACTGGTCAATAAAATGTTTGATACCGATAAAGATATAGACTGAGAGCAAAATATAATTAAAATAAACTACTTAATAATATCAACAACTTAATAATATGTTATATCATTATAGCTACATATATTTGACATATTCGTTGACAACTGTCAGATCATTTTAAAATTGCTTTCGATTCCAATTATTATGACTAAGAGGATTCATACAATTTAGTATGTGTTAAGGATCACAGTACTGGATGCGAGCAGTAAATTAATAAACAAATTAAAACAATTTTCATAATAAAATAATTAAAACTAATTAACAACAAATCAAAAATTCGCGTACAAAATAAATTAGGAATAAAAAAATGCGAAATTTAGAATTAATATAAAAATGAATGTTTTAAATTACCAAAAATGAAAAAAATAAAATTATGATTGTTAGTTGCTAACGCTAATGATTTTTTAACATATTTTTTTCAGAGGTTACAGTAACAGTTTGAGCAAAATAAATACAAATATTAAATATTTTTAATATAATGAATAAAAAATACTTTTTAATTATTAATCTTCATCTTGTTTAAATTATAAACCTCACAATGATGTTTTTCAAAAATAAGAATTGATAAAAACAGTAGTTAAAATGTCTATAATGTAAAAATAGTCTTAAAAACAGAACATAAGCGCGATAATTTAGCAGAGAAAGGCAAATAAAATAAAATAAATCTTCCATATTAATTTCGACTATTAGAAGAACACTTTTCCAGCTGGAAACTACATTCAAACGTTAACACTATATTCAAGAGTCAGAAACAATTTTCATCGAAAGAAATCTCATTTGAAATCGAATATCTGCATTTTATTTCAGATCCCATACAGTGTTTGAACAACTCTCAAGTAAAGTTTTGTCTCGGGCTATACACGTTCGAACTTTATTTATTTAATCTAAAACCTTAATTTTATTTCCATTTCTTTTTATAATTGTTGCCAATGGAACAATCAATCTTGCTATGTCGACCTTCTGCTATCCATTAGATAGAGCGAATAAATTCAAATAAACAACAACTCAAAACTATAACTGGGTTTATTGTATTTATTATCTTGATTAAATTCGGTTTAAAAATATAAATAAAATATATATTTGCTTTATTTAGTCTACTGTTTATTCACTATAATATTCTATCATTATTATCAACATATTCATATCAGACGAACCGCAACCGAAATTCAAAATAAAAATAATTAAAAAAGAAAAGAATACACAACCTACATAGTAAAATTTAATATAGGAAATGAAATATAAATCGTTATTAATGTTAACCAACACTATATGGGCTGTTGTTACACAGGTATTCGTGACATGAAATTTTATATGTTAAAGTGGCTTATATTTATCTTTATGGTATTGACAACAATCGATGTGAAAATTATGAACAACAATCGTTGTTGAATTTAAATAAATTAATAATAACAATATTATTAATAATAATAATGATAATAATAATAATAATAATAACATAATAATAATGATAATATAATAATAATAATAATAATAATAATAATAATAATAATAATAATAATGATAATGATAATAATAGTAACAATAATAATAATAATAACAATAATAATAATAATAGTAATAATAATTATAATAATAATAATAATAACATAATAATAATGATAATATAATAATAATAATAATAATGATAATAATAATAATAAATATAATAATAATAATAATAATAATAATAATAATAATAATAATAATGTAATTAATAAATACTTCTGAAAATATCCATGATTGCCAAATTATTTAAGGGTGACAGAGAAAATGTTTTATTGGAAAATTGGCCATTGAAAAATATTTTGTCGTCGGTTTCATTATCGAATTTATTAAAATTAGATATTTTGTTTCCAGGCGTTGATGATTCATTGAAATCGTTTATCGATTTCTTTTCGGAATCCAATTTTCGAGAATGGACTTTTTGGTCTTCAATATTAAATTCATGTTGGGAAATTTGGTTTATATCACAATACGGGTATGAAATCTGTGGTCCATCACCATCATTATGATGATATTTATGATTGCTTATACGCGTCTCAATACTGACTTTATCGCCTGAATAAAGAGATTTAATTACTAAATCTGGTTTGACAAAACAACTGTTCACAGAACCACTCTTTTCACTTATATCAGTCATCAGATTTTGAGGTTAATTCTGTACAAAAACTTTTTACAAATACATTCGTACTAAAATATTGAAGTATATACTAGCTATTATAATTAAATTAAGACATTTAAATTCCTTTAGTAAGCAGTTAACGTTATAAGCAAATCAATTGATGATTTATAACAAAACAATTTTCTAATAATTTTAAAATGATGTTATTTATTATACTTAATCATTTCTTACTGTAATTTTCGAGTTCAAATTGGTTTAATGACATATAAATAGGTAATTAAAAGCTTGAGTTAAGTAGTAGTAAAAACATCAGTTGCTTCCATTAAAATGTATTTATTTAAAAATCACACGCGCTTCTTTCAATATTAAAACAAAACTCATTTTTATCTAACTGATACAATATTAAATCTATCAATTTATCTTTCGATTCTGTTGTTGTGTGGCTATGTCCATTTTTTCAATTGTCGTTTACTATCTAACTTCATTGTGATTGGTTAGTTGCTATGCCTGTATGGTTGTGGAGGCATGCAAATGTTTAAAGTGTCAGAAATGATTGTTCCAAGATGCAAATCAGTTTTTCTTTTGCAGAATTTCATCTATATATTCCAGCTTTTTCCATTTTACCGCTTTTTTATTCCTACCTCAGTATTTACTTATTTTATCAATTTTTTAACAAATTTTAATTCTCACTCTGGTAACCAGTTAAAACGTTTGGAGTCCAATCGATTTTATAATATTCAAATTATTCGATATTATATTTCAAATACTGCGGCTTATCAGTCTCGTGAGCTCTGATAACCTCTGGTACATATTGAACTGGTTGACAAAGATATCAAAGGGATGATTATAACAAATAGGTGATGAAGCTAAAGCTTACAACGGCTGGTAATCAAAACTATGCTTGTTTTATTATTGCTACAAAATCACACTAAATAATACCTATAAAACAATTAATAATAATGCCAATTTTATATAGGTATAAATACTTTTATACGCCAAAACGTAAAGATTCCTAGAAAGTGATGGTTTATAATCCCTACCGTATATTGGAATAAAACCAGTTTGTTAGAAAGACCTTTGGTCCATAAAAATGAAATATAATCGATGGTTGTATAAATTTGCGATGATTTTATAGACAAATGACCTTAATTTACTATGGTTAATATTGTGCAATTCTTCCAGTTGATACTGGGCATTTAAGTTTAATTTCAAATGGTTAAGACGCTGAGAGTCCGTAATCTTCAAAAATAAGTCCATAGTTTCGATGGTTTCGTAGTTTAAATATTGGCTTGATCGATCATCTTCTCTAGTGTTTTCAAATGGGCGTTTTTCTAAGTTTTCGGAGGGTATTTATATCAATTCATAATACCGGGTAATACTGTTAATAGAACTTGTTAATTGTGTTATATATTTTAGAAATATTATTTATAATTTAATTTAATGTATACAGATTATTTTGACAATATGGAAATCTATTTGGATTTATTTGGGTGGGTTAATTTTATATCTGATGGTTTTATGAGTTGTTATTATTATAATTATTATTATTATTTTTCATTAACCTTCAATTCTCAATTGATTTCCTTTTATAGGTAATTAGTTTTTGGATTTTTTATTTTTGCAAGATACTTTTCCATTGGGGTTAATTTGATTATTTCATTTCCTATATTCATATTATTAATTATTTTAAGAACTTTACCTCAATGTGAAAACTGATAATTAATTATAATTATTACAATTATTATATTATGTTTACATTTACGATTGAGTTGTCATTTCGAGAAGGTGATTTCTTCTATATAATTCAAGAGATTCTGGGCTGAGCTTTGAAATTTTGACTATTTCTTCTTTTCTGTTTATTTTCGAATTTTTCATCCAACTATTGTGAGCGTACTGTCAGAAATTTTACCATTCATTTTAGTCTATCTATTTTGGTTCATTATTCTGGTTCTCTTTGATCGGCTCTTCTTCCTCAATTATATCTTATGCTATATCCCATAGCTCTTCTAGGTTAATAATGCCAGACTTTTCCAAGTCAGCAAACTTTTTCTAATCGAGGTCATCAAGGATCATGTCTTCATGGATCTCTGAATTTATATTAACAATAGAATTTACTATCCTTTTTGATTCTGGGAATGTAATGACACTCCATTTTAATGGTCTGTAACTTTCTGTCAACAAAATTTTACTTTTCTCTCTCTGAGTTTTATTTTCTTTTCATCTTCAAAAAATTCATTTATGGGTTAGATTACCCATAAGTTCCCATTTTCTCTAATTATTATGCCATTTTTTGGTTTTTAGAGTTCTACTCATTCGAATGTGCTTTCTGCTTCTCTTAATATTTGGTTTTTTCTTTTTCTCTTGATTATCCAATTAATTGACCATCCAGAAATTTTCTAATTACAAGTAAATCTCAATTTTCACTAGTATTTCGTCCGAATTTTTTCTGTTATTTTCATATTTCTGTTCGTTACTACTCTGTAAATTCTCTTCATACTATTTTTCCGTTTACCTCTCTTGTTTGTCTGATTTTTCACTTGGACTTCTTCTAGGGATAGAGATAACGATTGCGGTTTCTTTTTCAAGTTATATCTAACTATCAATTTTCCTTTAGTCATATTAATGACAAATAGTTTTCACATTTCTTCGTCCACAGCTTCTCTAAGATTGATATCATTTAATCTACACTCTTTCGCCTTATAATGTTCGATTCAGCTTCGAGGACAGCATTCTTTTTCAAGGATAATCTTCTCATAATTTCTTAGAGTAATCCGTACTGGGTGATAATTCCCTGAAAAATATATTTACAGTAACAAAAATAATTAAAATAAAATATAATACAATTAAATAATATAACAAGATAATAAATCAAGAAATAACAAAAGAAAAAAACTAATTTAAATTAAATAAAATTTAATTATAGCAGCATAAAAAAACCACATAACCTTACAACTAAGATATAAGTACCATACAAGTAGGTCATGTAACCATTCTGGTTCAATGTTTTTCACTACATATTAAAGCACGTGAATTTTATCCCATAGGGAATCGACAAACATTTTAATTAATTCTTCAACCAATTGAGATTTTTCCTCTGCAATGAATATGAAGAGGAATCGGTAACCCGAGTGCAAGGGACAACAAGAAAATCTTGGATGATCAAGAAACAAGCCATAGCGAACTACTTTGAACAAGTTATACAACCTAATATTAATTATTCTCCTGATTATTCAATTTTAGTTTACAGGAGTATCATTAAATAAAATACCTAATTAATCAGATCACTATCTATTTATTTTCCCAAAACAACTATAAATATTAATGAAAAAAACGTTTAGAGAACTACAGTTTTGTATTTATTCCAGTAGTTTTAAGTACGATTTTTTATCTCATTTTATTATTGAATAAATTTGTCATTTACCTTGTTTTATTTAACGCAACAAGAGAATCGTAAGCATGAAATAATATAGACGATTAAATTAACGCATCTTCAAACAACATATACAACTCTAATAAATCTAGCCATTCTAATAAATTTACTCAATAGTTTTAATAATGAAACAATTTCTAAACTTAATGTTCTTTATTGATTTCCTAATGCTTGCTGAACCAGAAGATTTCTATCAGCTTATTGACCGATTGAATTAAAAAATAAAATTTTCAGGCAACCACTTGTTGGCTTATGGTTTATTAGGAATTTTGACCACAACAATTTCTTCTAAAGATACTGTTTGACTGAATTCTCAATTAATATAATGCATATGATTATCAGGGTTTAAAAGTCAAGAAGCAGGATTCTGTAGGGATATAAGATCAAAGAATATAAGCAAAAGTAAAAACATTGATTATTTTATTATTAATTTTATTCTAATATTTTTATCCATTTATAAACACACGTTTGCCAATGCCCTTAATGCAATTAGCAATGATTTTTTAAAATAATCTAATGTGACTTTGTACACTGAAACTCGTCTCACATACAGTCCCGAAACTGTAATATTTTTCATATTTGAAATCCTCTTTTAATCAATAAACTAATGTTTTCTATTAAATAAATCAATATTTCAAATAAGAAGTTAGCGAGGCTCCATATTTTGTATTTTTATCTATAATGAGGTATTTGATTTTTTAAATATTTATTTCAGTGTATTGGTTGAAACATCAAATTTTTGAAGAAGAATGTGTTAAGGGATTCTTCGATTTGGCAGTATAACAAATATAGATAATTTATAATCGTTAAATTATTGACATTACCTTGACTTCGATTTCATCTTATTTGGGTTGTCTTAAATCTTTGAAATTCAATTCATCAAGATCATATGACTAGCTTTAAAAAGCTTGAGTGTTTCTTATAATAGTAAAATTATCTTGGTCTCAACGCCAAATTTGTACCCTTTATTTCTGGTATAAAATCATTGAGGCTATTTCTTCTTTCTTTACTTTACATGGGAAACTGACATCTTAATCCTTATTATCCAATATTTAAATGATTCTGTCTGAAATTCAATAAAACAAAGATACAGGTGCTATCATCGAGATTTAGCTCTGTGTGGTTTTATATCCCATTTTATAAATCTTATGATAATCTCTTTCGTGAGTCGTTTGTGACTTGCTTACAAATCTAATTTTATCACCGCAATAATTTAAGAATGTTTTGGAAAAATTTTCACCAATTTTCATACCGATAACACAATCTTTGTTATTCAAACTGTTTCCAGGAAATATGATTACATCATTGTGTATCATATCTACATATATAAATAGTGATTGTAACGTCATATTATTTTTGTTTATATTATCATTTTAATCATTAATCCCCCAAGAAAAAATATTTGCTGACTCATCACTGAGTAAATTATAGAATAATGAATGATTTATGCGTTTTACTAATAATTTTATCTGGTGACTATTAAGCAGAATTATTGACCGTGTATTCCCGTAGTCATTACAATTCCATAATTTGAATATCGATTAACAGAAGTGCGGTTATTACAAAAAAAAATTTTCGAAACCGTATTAGAATAGAACTGTATTTCAATTATTTTTATAAGAGTGCAGTTATTCAGAAATAAATTTTTCTCATATAGAAATACAGATGAGTGTCATTGAACTATGATAATTTGCTTTCTTTCATTTAGTCTGTTAATGCGTGGTTTAGTTTAAACGAAAATGATTGTTATAATTTTTTCATTACATCTACTAACTACAATATTTTAAATATCTGAAAATAGTTCGACTAATCATGAAAACAGATAAAATCAATTTGTATTATTTCTAATGTTTATTACAAGTTAATCAATAACACATTTGATATATAAAGTTCAAATAGTTGAAAGTACTGTATTAGAAAACTTTGTTGATAAAAATTTTACCAAAAATATTCTTTAAAGTTATAAAACAGTATCTAAACAAAACACCAAATAATATCGATTTGTATAACAAGCTTTCA
>JBBMOY010435555.1:0-11847 GCA_037951405.1 Platydemus manokwari | reverse complement strand
GATGATAATAATAATAACGATGATAATAATAATAATGTTAATATTATTGTAATTATATGTAAATATATTAATAAATTTGTTCCTTTATAGTATGATTGAAATTCATATTAATCATTCCAAAAGCTTGTGTATCATCATAATTCATCAGCAGCCATAATATTTTATAATTATAAAACATGGTCAATTTGAAAACAATACTCTTTTTCCCCAGAGAATGAACATGAAATAATTTTGTTCAATGTAAAAGTCGGATAATCGTCATATATAACACAGATTCCACTCATCAAAGCTTCACTACTGCATATATGTTTTGATTTTGAAATGACAACATCGCTACTGAATAGTTTTCCCCATTAATTTAACTACAGGAAACTTGAATTTAAATTAATTTACATTATTTTAAAAAATTTTTCTCATTATAATATTTAACTAGGCGTTTTATTTAGTTTGGTATTTTCTGTGTTGACTTTTAGTTCTAGATGACTGGTTAAATCGTCCTCAGATATTTTTATATTCAAGGAAATTATACAACTTGTTCCAAAGACTTTCTGGGAGTGTAGATTGAAACTTTTCAATGAAATACTTAAATTCCTGAGTTCATTTTAATTCTAATTGTTATAATCGTTTACATTTTCTGAATGAAAAATTCATGAACAAATTTATCTAACCTCATGGCTGTAATATAGATTGTGATACATCTGCTTATATTTAATGATATTCTCAGGAATTTCTTAATAATCACTGTTTAACTTGATAGTTAATTTAGTTTTTCCAACCAAGAGTTAATGTCCGGTTCAACATGCATTTTCAACTTTTGTCGGAAACCACCAGAGTAATCAAATAACCTGCAAAAAATTTTGAAATTAAAATAAAATAAACATAGCATTGCAAGAACATAAAATTTATTAGAATTTCTATAAACACATCAAAATAATAAATTGATTGACTGACTTCAAGGTCATAGAAAAATCCAAATAAAATTTGAAAATAGGAAGAACGTCATATCTAAAAATAGAGTAACAATAAAATTTACTATAAATAACTATCTTAGCTAAAAATTGTGACTGATACATCAGAAGACTAAAAAATAAAAACACATGATACTAAACATAGATTTTTACTAAAAATAGCAACTTGACGCATGAAATACATTGAATAAATTGAAATAACATATAAACTAGTTAATCCAGTCATTCTACCCACAATTTTTAGTCTTAAAAAATAGTATTCCCACAAATAGACACAAAAATTGTTTCCAAAAAGTTATAAAAAATTTATTTACACGAATTTTCTTATTTCAGCATTCACTGTACGATTTCGTTATTCGTGAATCTAAGCTAATATCTAAGCTAATTATTCCAAATGTTTTCTACAAATATTAGTTAAAATTTTTATGCAAAAATGTCTCCATTTTTATTTATCGTCTTAATAATTAATCTTTATAATTTAACTTTCAGTCTGATGATCTTTTAAAATCCAATAAGAACTCATTTTTAAAGAGACTTGTCCGGTTATCTAGGTGGCACGTCATTTACTGTTCAGTTGAGGGTACTTTTAATTTCATGATCGATTTTTTGTATAATCTTCTAGCTATTAAAATATTATTATTATTAACCGAAAACATTTTATTGACTTATGTTTCAATTGTTGATTATTGTATATTGTGATTATTATATTGGGTGGATTATTATATTAATTTAACAAATCTTTAACTCAATGTTTTTTCTTTTAAATTATCGGAAAATTTTCGAGCAAAATTTTATTCAATAATTTTGGAAGCTAGACCCAATCGTTTGAACTAAATTTTAAACATCTAGAATCACTATAAGATATAAATTATTATAACTTCTCATTTGTATTAAATAATTATTTATAATCATTATTTATAATCATTATAATCATTATTTATAATTATTTATAATTGATTATAATCGATGGTATTATATCGAATATTGTTGAATTTGCATTTTTTTAATCTTTACTCTTGTATATCGTCATTTTGGAAAGGTAACTTAGGAACAGGAACCACAATACAAAATCTTACTGAAAAATTAAATGATTTTTTAGTCTTATTATCTTTTATTTGAGTTTGTTGGACTTTATGAACAGAAAGACTATTGTTATGCATAATTCAGCATGTAAAGTAGGCCCATAGTCGATCTTTCTCAAATCAGCAAAAGAGAATATTTATTATATATTGTTATGTTAGGGCCATGTAGTTATTATCCAAATTTTAATCAAAATCCTTTTCGAAGTTAAGTTTGTGTCTTATAAAATTTATTAATACTTAGTGGTATATATAAACGTGATTCCAAAATCAAATATAAACTGTTAACCTGAAAAATAAATATAAATAATTAAAGAAAATAAAGATAAATAAACACGAATAAATACTCATGATAAATGAAATTGATCGGTTTAATGCAATTGAGAAATCTATAGTGCTTGTAAATACAAGAATAGACTCTCTATGATAAGGATCCGAGTGTTTTTAGTTAATTTATAATTAACTCTACTACAATGAAATGAACATGGAGAAATTTTATGCGAGATCTTATCACATGAAAATAGAGAAACCTGTGGAGTGAAGATGAATGGCACACAAAGTTAATAAATCCAATCGGAACTTGAGAAATAAAAGATCAAATTAGGCGTGATACACAGATTACACACAAATCTCCAATATAAACACTGATGTAAAGATGCCCATATATATAATTATTTTTTCAATCAATAATTATATATTATCCTGTTATTTTCAAGTCTTCTAGAATCTAGAAGTCATTGAACCCATTTCTCTGCTTCTACAACCATGTCACCTTACTTAAATTTGATTGTATTCAGAATGGCCAATTATAAATCTCATTAATTTACATTCAAATTGCAATCAGCTTAGAAGCATTTGTAAATATTTATTAAATAATGCAACAATCTTAAAAACATTTCCTCTTATTTTACTGACTTCATTATTTATTTCCGGAAATTAGTTCTCATAACATCAACACTAATGTAAATTATTTTGAATATTTTTATGAAGAAAATATTATTTTTCGAATTTAAACCATTAATAAATTCTAAATGAAATATAAAAAATGATTTCACAGTTCTAGAACGTTTTACTGAACAGACAAGTATCCACTAAAATGATTGTTTTTTTTGTAAAAATCGCCCGATACTTTAGATTCCCTTGCATTAAACGTCTTTAGGCATCGGGTGATTAATCTCCCCTTATTCATGATATGTTCATTAATCCAGCATTTTCATATTTGTTGAGTAAAGATGGAATCTTGCAAACAAAAAACGATTTTTCATCTTGGAACCTATACTTTAGTATTTTAACCAAATTGCATGCTTACATAATCATACAGTCCTAACAACCAACCAAACACAAAACAATTAAATAGAAAATTCTAAATCGAAAAATGAAATTCACCATACAGTAATATACATCTAGGAATTGATCAATCTCGAGTACATGAAATCATTAAATTTAATAGGTTGGAGAAATAAAAAGTCAAATCAAATGTGATACACAGATTACACACAAGTCTCAAGTTAAATACTGATATAAAGAAGTCCAACCGCCAGGTGCAAACCGCCTATTGAGCCAATTATATGTACTGATTTATGAAGTATTTTGTAGAATTTGAGAATCATTTAGTAGGTATTGATTGTATGTTTTAGTGAAATATAAATTACAACCTCTGATTCTTTTGAACTTCAACAATTATTTGATGAGCCCGATATCGGGAAAATCCTAACTTCTGTGTCCTGTTTAGTTTATCTCAAATAATAATTTAGTTTTTATATCTACCCAATGGTTAGTCATGTTATTACATAAGCAACATGAAAATAATTGGATTCAGAATCCTTTTGCTGTAAATTCTTCGAATTTATATTGTATTTTCGGATTTTTAGTTTTATTTTAATTTTCTTAATCTCCTCATCACTTTCTTGGTAAGTAATAATGTGATCTTTCTCTCCTTCGTCTTGTTATCCCAAAACCGCACCAATAGCATATCTACCTGCATCAGCCATTACTATAAAATATATTCTCACATTTGAGTGCTTTAGAATATGATTTATAATAAATCTTGTAGTTTTCATCGAAATTTCTTATTTTTCTTCAGGATGAATATTCATGGTATTGTGGAATCAAGACAAAGGCAATTTAATGATATTAATAAAAATACATGCAGTGATTCATAAGTGAACACTATGATATTGATTGAGATGTGCCGCACTAATATAAACAGTGAAGAATATTAAAAATACAAAAAATTAATCTTGAAAAATTCCAAGGTCAAACATCATTGGCTATTAATAGATGTTAACCAAAGGAAAATTTATATAAACAGCTATTTAAACAACTTAATTTTCGCCATTCATGAGATAAGAGTATTTATTACAAATTCAAAATATTTCTTTATCAATTTAGAGCTTGATTAATTCAAAAATCAACAGAAAATAAAGTTGTGTTTTAATGAAGTGTTTAATAAAGTTGAAACATTCATAAATCCAACTTATTGTGGATGAAAGTTTACCGGTTTTATTTATTTATAGTTTAACCGAAAATACTATTTAAAGAAAACAATTCTACTATATAACATAATGCATATCGCATCAAGAAGGAAAAATCGGTAATAATATCACAGCGTTGTCGATTAGAATTTGAATCTGAGCTAGTGAATTAATGAGTCAACATTGAGGAAAAATCACGTAAAACCATCCAAATGAATCATTGGTTTGAGCTGGTTTATCGATAACAAGTCAGGTCTTTAATAAAATTAAAATTAATAAATTCGAAATTTTCACTTCTTAATAATTATGAAGAAAATTTTTTTTTTCAAATTAAGTTTCATATTTCAATATTTTTGTCATTTTTGAAATTATTTCAGTTCCTTAACACGTCATTATCGATTTGTGCAAATATAAAAATATTGATCATTATTATTTATTTATTAAAATTTTCAACAAAGGTTTCGATAAAACTATTCAACACAACAAGCGATAATATTAGAATATGAAAGAGACATTTTCTATCATATTGATATTGATTAATAATTGGAAGATGTAATCATTTGGCACTTTGACTGCTTCAAAGGCTCACAGTAGATCAAAGAGCATAGAGATAATAACGACAGTTATATATGACTCTTATGAAAGAAATCAATTATTATATAAACATATTGATTATAACTGAAGTATCGTTTGATCGATTAATGTATTAAATGCCTGTCTGCGAAGAATTGTAGATATAAATGCCTCATTATCATTTTGTATAATATAATTATAATCTTATTATTATAAATATTAAATTTAACATTTATATAATTATTATTGTCACAATCAGTATTACTAGCAATTATTATTACTATAATATAATAATCTTTTATAATAATCTATCAAAACACACATGATCCGTGGTCGTTGATACTCACTCAACATCCTACCAATTGATTAACAAAATTATCATTAAAACCTTTTAATTTAATTAATAATTATTCACAATAATGGATTAGTTCTACATTAATACACGCTTATACCCGCATATATTATCAAATAAAAATCATTGATGGAATACCAAAATATCGCATGAATTTTGGATGATCACAAACCAGTTCTTAAGTAAATCTTGTGGTTAGTGATTTCATTTTATTAAATAGTTTTGAGATAATTCATCTTTCGAAATTAAAACGCTTTGTAATATTATTATTAAGGTTTTATTATTTTGTCTTTGAATGAAATAGCAGAAAAGAAATGGATGATTTATAAAAATTGCAGAAATTTCAAATTGTTGTGTAGAGACGAAGTCTTGCAAAGGAAAAACGATTTTGCATCTTGCAATCCTAAAATTAGCACTTTAAACATTAACCTGTCTACACAACCATACAGACATGACAATCAACCAATCACGGGTGCCTTAGATAGAAAACGATATTTTGAAAAAGGAACATAGCCACACAGTAATAGATACATGGGCATGGCCAATCCCGAATATAAAAAAACCAACAAGTCCAATAGAAATATGATAAATTAAAGATCAAATAAAAATGTGATATATACGTGATACAAAAATTGAACACAGATCTCGGTTATAAATACCGATGTAAAGATGGCCAACTGCCAGTTGGAAGCTAAGTTTTGATTGTGTTTCTTAGATACTGTGTTAAGTCTTAGAGTTGTGCTCATTAGCATGTGTTATAGAAATAAAGTTTTCAACCTTCGATTTTTGATGTCAACAATTATTCTGTTATACAAAATTTATTATCGACAAAGCGATGGTTTAATTAACAAGAAATCTACATATTAATATACTTTACTAGAGATGCAATCACGTTGATAACTGATAAACACTACAAATCCGACTTAATCGCACTAAATTGAAACAGCAAATAATCACTGAAAATAACCACTCGTTACACGAACGAACGAATACGATCCAGAAAATTAATCAGATAAATATAATATAATCTTAAAAAAATTGTAGTAAAGCATTTATATTGAGCTCCAGGATTCCTTATCGCAATATTAGATATTGAATTTACAAATGAAGCACTAATTGTAACTCCAATTCACCACGGAATATCATCCCACATTTGAAGTTAGAGGTAGCTAAATCATTCAAATTATCTAAATAAAATATAAATATGGCTACCGGAAAGTATTTCCAATAAACAAATTTTTATACACATTTTATATTCATCAAAATATATTCCAGAGAATTTTAAATGATGCCCGTCCTGATCAGAATCATATTAAATAACATTTATAATTATATATACATGTATTAATTTATACTATATTAATTTATAATTTATAATATATTAATATATAAAAATAATTCATAATTAATATTTCTACTAATAATTGATTTTTAATATTCCTCTCACGTGGTAAATTATATTTTTAATCTTTCGACTTGTGTTATTTCATAACAGGAATCTACTATTAAATCATTGATCTATCATTTTAAAATTATTTTCTTACGGATTCCTTTCACACTGAGATGGACCAACATTAGCGATTGAATCTGAAGGATCATTAGTTGTACAAAATCATAAATTACACATTTATATTTGATTAGTATTTTTAATTACTATTATATTATTTATTTTTGTTTTTATTAAATGTGCTTGAATAGAATTGCCTTATATATATTAATTTATGAATGATGTTGATGTTTATCAACAATTCTGTATTGTAAATAAAGATTAAATACTTTGTAAGCCGTCACAGTTTTGTAAAACAGATATCGAAAACAAACCGAAAAATCACGACTCCAAATTGTATATTAAAATACAATTATATAAATAAATTAATATAAGTTTAGAAAAAATTAATTCTTTTAAAAATTTAATGCATTGAAAAATTCTGACATCCTTCTTTTTTTAAAATCTTTGATTTTTCTTTGTATTTTTAATTGACTTTTAATCCAATGCTCTACATATTTATTTACCTAAAAATCTCGAATTCTCCTATCTTCTTTATATATTCTCTACATATTCTCAATAAAGTCTCAACATCTTTTTTCTTTTCTATAATTTTCAGTTATTGATTTTCTCAGGATCCAAACCAAATCTGTGGTCTCCATGTAAGTAGCTACTGTTTTATAAAACACTCATCGAAAACGAACTGAACAACCACGGTTCCAAATTACATATTTCAATACAATTATATAAACAAATTAATATAATTTTATATAAAATAATATCTTTTAAAATTTTTATCTTGTATAGATACAATAAAGTAAACTCAGCTAATTTTTTTTAAGAATATTATTACTATAGAGCAATGTGTTGACATTGTAATATTTCAAATTATTGATCGACCTTGTCAACAAATGTAAATGGCAACTTAAACATTTGCTGATGTTGACTCAACAAATATATGTTTTGCATTTTTCGAAATGATATTTGTGAATATGTTATCTTTTAAAATTTTTCTTATTCTTTTATTCAAATGATTTATTATTAAAATCTAAAATCCTCATAATTCGTTGTCATCACTTGTTCAGAAATCGAATTAATTTTCATTCTCATTATCTACTACTTAATATTTGATGAAAAATCAGAAAATTTCTAATGTTAATTTAATTATTGTTTCGCTATAATAATGCTTTTAGTTTTGTTCAAGATTTCTTTGGTTAATGAATTAATATAATTGCTTACAATCTATGTAGAACCAATTGAATTATATTTTATCAATATTCAAAAATCATTAATTTAATTATGGGTATAATGAAAACCCGAACGAAAACGCTGTGTCGAAAACGTTTATCAAAATCCTATCGAATATCATTTCCAGCACAAATAACACCCCAACCCATTGCCGAAAACGTATCAAACGATACCAAAAAATTGAGTGAACCATCACAAATCAACGATTCCAATGATAACGAACTCGGTACAATTTTATCCGATATCTTTCTCGGTCGTCGAAAAGTCTGTTTGAGCAATATCAATAAAGACAATGATAAGATATACTTACAATTGGAAATATCAAATATGCTCATAGAGAAAGAGAAAATGAATTTACATTATGATTTAATAGCAAATCAAACATCAAACAATCACCAATTATTATTAGAGAACCATTGTAAATCAATATCTAATCCGGCCCGTGATAAATCTCTTAAAAGAATAAAACTAAGTCGGATTTTTTCGGATACAGTTTCCAATCAAGAGTATTTCCGTAAAATGAAAAATTACGTCATGAACTATATGAAAGACGAAATCGAAAAGGATGTGAAAAAGAAAACCAAGCGACGGCATATGCTCGTAAAACACACTGATTTTAAGAGGAAACATGGGAAACGAATTAAAAACGTCCAACAAAACTTCATAAAACACGTCATTCAGAATAATGAAAGACTTTTTCACAATTCATCTGAATCGAAAAAACAAAGTCTACCAATAATTAAACCAGGAAAATATTCTATTTCCCAAATCCCCAAGGAACCAGAATATGAATCAGTAATAATTGATGAAAATAATGTTCAACGAGAGCCAATTTTGAGATTTGTTGATGGCATTTCATTGAATGATATCAAGCATAATAAACCTCCAAGACAAAAGTCGGACAGTTGAGATTACTATTAATTAAACAAATCTCAAATTCCTGAGCAAAAAAAAATCACTGATAAAAAGTTTCCAGTGTTCGACTGTTAGATTTAAATTTTCTTTTATCATCTGTAAGATATTTCCTTTTAAATATCTTTTTGTTTTAATCATCCGGAATATTTATAAAATGTGTGAAAATTCGAAAAATAACTACTTAATCTTATGTAGATGTTTATTAATTTTATAGGTAATAATAAAATATTTCATTTGATAAAACAGAGCGTTAAGTGTAATGATTTGACATTGATATATAAAGTTTATGATAAAATAATAAGCAACATTTAAAATACAAATACCAAAATGATGTTGAAAGATGGACTCTAGACAGATTAATGAAGACCAATAAAATAAAATGATTAGAAAAGACAAAATGTTTGCTGTTATTTATGATTATATACTTTTAGAAACAAAACGATGAAATTGGTCATCAAATTTTAACAGTAGTAAATTAAAAGGCTAAAGTTCATAGAAGGTTACAAAAATAGAATTTTTGGCTTAAGTTAAGAAAAAGGGTCTTTTGACCCAATTTTGAAGTAATGACTTTTCATGAATTATTTGATATTAAAATTTATTTTTAATTATATTTTAATGAAATTTTTACATAAAATTCAATTTTAGATAAAAAACCAAAATTCAGCTCTAACAATCAAAAACCATGTATTCGATGCCGCTACTATTTTTTAGTACTTTCAAAACATTCCTCGACAATTTCTATGACTACTTAGGGATGGAAATATATTTATGTGGCAAGATATTTCTTCATTGACGAGGAATCTACAAATTTTGTTGTATCTCAAATAATTTTTAAATTGTTGGTTTAATTTTAACAAAAATTGTCATCATTTTTGACTATTAGTTTACTAATGGATATCATTAACCTAAATATTATTTTTTTGTGTGAGCCCGTGCACCAAAAATTCTTTATTCAAAATGTCGAAAAGGAACAAGGCTGAATTGTTGAACCAAGTCCCTATTTGAATTCCGAAATTTATATATTTTTGGCATCTTAACCTGTACAATTTATTTGATTTTAATCAAATCTTCATTTTATCATAACATCGACAGGTTTTGGATCTATGTATCTAATATATTAAATAGATATTAATATACTTATTTTGAGAGAAAACACAAGTACCTTGTTCCTGGCACTTCTCAATAATTTCGAAGTCACTTTTTTATAAAATAACTCTAAAAATCTTAGTTATCATTCCAATTGCTTCTAATGTTAAATGTAGGAGTCCTCGCTAATTTTCAATTAATTGCATTTTGACCTACTTTGACCCGTTTTTCAAATAATTAATTTTTAGGATCTTTTAAAAATCCTATGCATGTATTATTTGATTCTAAATAACTAAAATTTTACTCAAGTGCTAAAATAAAAAAATTCAAAAAGTTATTAAAGAATTTAATTAAATAATCTATATAGATTTTCGCAATACACTCCACAATTTTACAATTTTATTTTAGGACCCTTTTTTAACTTTAGCTTGACACTGTTTGTCCGGATGCACCAAGGTCACTTAATGGACATTGAAAGCAACTTTTTATTGTATAATTTTATTATAAATTCATATTAAAATTCTCACAAAGATGATGTTAAAATATGTTTTAATATTATTAAAATAAAATTTAAATTATAATTAAATTGACATCGACGATTAAATGTTTTATTATATTTGATAATTAAATAATATACGAACATAATTATCTTATATAAATTATCTCATTAAAAATTAAAAATTTTGAAGAGATTTTCGTGATTACCTTTGTTAAACACTAGGAAGTCTTGACAGGGGTTTAATTTGAAGGCTTAAATTTTATGAAGAATTTACAATACAATAGAATTGAACACATTTGAATATCTTCGCTTAAAGTAATCTTGATTGATAAACATTTTATTAAAACAATAATTTGTGACCTTCAGTGTAATATTGTAGTTGAAATAAAATTTGAATCTCCAATTTCAAAATAACATCTTCAATTTCGATTTAAATCCTGTAACAATGAATAGATAATAATTTTAAAATAATCTGAAAATACACGCAAATTTTAAATTAATTTTCTGAAATCATTGTAATTTAAAATTAATTTTTATTATTCTAATTATAATTTACTTGCTTATAATTTTGACACACATTTTTTATCTGTTAACAAAATTAATGATAATCGACAATGAAAAATCATCATAAATGCTTGTACCGCTCATAATTTTTAAGCTTGACATAAATCGCTGTGATAAAAATCTATTCTAACAATTAGCTGTTAGATTGTCAGACCAGGTTGACTGGTTTTTGATTAAAGGCTCGTGTGAAAAACAATGAGTCTCGTTTTGTTTTGATGGAAGAATAGATTTCATTTGAAATATCATCTCTTTTTGTTGATGATATTTATCGCTATCACAATACAACTAGATCTGAAGCTCGTACAATAAATTTTAAATTATTAATTAATTAAATTAACCCATACATTGAGCAGAGATTCAGATTTCTGTCATGAATCAACGTTGGAATAAATGAATTATGATGTATATATGTTATGCTATAAATGATTAATTTTATTTATTGCTTTTATTAAAATTATCAGCAACTACTACTACTGTTATTATTATTATTATTATTATTATTATTATTATTATTATTATTATTATTATTATTGTTATTATTATTAGTGTTATTATTATTATTATTATTATTATTATTATTATTATTATTATTATTATTATTAT